>VYXC01010949.1:398364-413771 GCA_013397175.1 Platysteira castanea
GGAGAGGGCAATAAAGACGTGAGGCGACACACGGGGGGTGACTCTGGGGCGGGGGACGCGGGGGCGACCACCGCCCCGTTTCCCCGGGTGCTGAAGCTCTCTCGCCAGCGCCTCACCTGCGCGCCCAGGTGCGAGGGCGCAGGCGGCGGCGTGCGGGCCTGCGCGGGCAGAGGCTGGGGCCGCCCGCCGCGCTCCCCCTCGCCGAGGGTCCCGGTCCGGGTGCGGGTCATCCACCCAGTTCCCCCACGCCCACTGCCCCGGCACTCGCGATGAGCCGCGGCGCTGCCCCGGCTGCCCTCAAAGGGCCTCACGCTGTTTCCCAGCATCCGCGGATGGTTCTGCAACGAACCTGCCGGCGCCCACCGTGCCAGCAGCTTTGGCTGCAGAAAGAGAAGTTTCTCTTCTTGCCCCCTGCCCCTTCAAAACAAGAAGTCGCATAATGTTTATTTCCGGTATCTTCATTTGCTTCGTTGCAAATGTCTTTAGTGGATCGGGGGGACAACCTGGACAGTCTGGGCCTTTTTTTTCTTTTCTTTTTTTTTTTTTTTATTTTTTAAGTTGCGTGTAGTGGAAATACAGTAGCCGCGAAGGCGGCTCTTAACTGGTTTAAATCAGGATAACGCATTTATTGATCAATGACCGAAGAGGTGCCCACTGTGGAAAGGTTTTGTTCTTCAGCTCTTCCTACTCGATGTACCTTGCTCCTCCTCTCCTTAAGTCAAAATTTAAAAAAAAAAAAAAAATGGAAAACCATTTCGCTCCTGCAAGTCTAAATTCCTGGGTCCATGTGCGAAAGATAAAATGAATTTCAATTGCTAGTGGAAAAAATCAGCAATTGTATGACTTTTGCAAGAGCTAGTTTCTTAAACGGAAATTGAGTCCTATTTTGTGGGAAATTAGTTTTGCAGACTTTCTTTAAAAAAAAAATCTAAAACTTTTGTTCCGCAGCTGCTCCACTTTTCACTGCAGTTTCAGACTGAGCTGGAACCTGCAGCAGTCTTTCGACGGTAAGATTTCCCCCCTTTTCTGACATCTAACTCTTTTTAATAACTGTCTTTAGATTTAACTGTAATAACGCAGTCTTTACAAAGACAGCGGCATCCAAAGCAGAAGTTGTTGCCTCTGTGCACCGTTCAAAACTTGATACTTCTTCAGAATAAAGGAAATATACAGTTACAACACTGATGAAATATTTTGTGCTTTTCATTGTGTTTATCGTTTCAATATGTGTTCTAATATTAGAAAAGAGGAATACAAAGAAATCTNGCCGCCCGCCCGCCCCGGCCACGGCCGCGAGTCGCCGTCGGGGGGGCCGGGGCCGGAGGGGCAGGAATGCCAGGACCCCTCCTTCGAGGGCCGCCGCCGCTGGAGCCCTCACACCGCCACAGCTGTGGAGGGGTCGGGGAAGTCCCGAGGCCAAGGCGGTGTAAAAATGCCTTTTCTTAGTTCTAGAGGGTGGCCATGCAGGGTTTCTCGCACATGACCAAAAAAAAAAAAAAAAAATGCAANAGATTTCCCCCCTTTTCTGACATCTAACTCTTTTTAATAACTGTCTTTAGATTTAACTGTAATAACGCAGTCTTTACAAAGACAGCGGCATCCAAAGCAGAAGTTGTTGCCTCTGTGCACCGTTCAAAACTTGATACTTCTTCAGAATAAAGGAAATATACAGTTACAACACTGATGAAATATTTTGTGCTTTTCATTGTGTTTATCGTTTCAATATGTGTTCTAATATTAGAAGAGAGGAATACAAAGAAATCTAGATGGCTGAACCCCTCTTGAGTTTGGGAACTCGCCGGACTGCCGGCCCAGAGGTGCTGCTGTCCCTCACAAACAGGCGCTGCCATCAAGCAATAACTGCGAGGCAGCGACAGGCGCGGAGCGTCGCGCCCGTAGCGGCCCCGGCGGCGGCGGCCCGAGGGCTGCGGGGGCGGGCGGGCGGCGCGGGCGGNCAATAAGTGAAGCACAATGAAGATAGTGAGAGGGTGCAAGGAGGAAGGGAGAAAGATAAGGTTTCCAAGAGAAATAAGAGACAAGCCAAATAGGACATTTTAGGAAGAGGTAGGAGAGGTTCCTCAAGGTGAAGAAGAAGAAGAAAAAGAATGCAATACCAAAGCTATAATGGCACAGTTCCGTGTTTGTCAATATCTCCATAACCACATCTGACTAATCAGGACTGTGCTTCCCCGGGCTTCTGAGGTCCCAAATAAGTTCACAAGTCCTACATCAAGTATTCCTATTACTTCTTTAAAAATCAGCTTTAAGCACATATGAGCTGGAAATGCAATTCTCTGCAGAACTTAATGCTTTTATTTTAAACTATATAAGGAGAATGCAAATAGAGGCAACTAATGTTAGGGCAAATAAACAGCTTCCAACACTTTCTGAAATGATTCAGAAAGTTTCTGTGCAGTTATCAAATATCTATGGCTATATGATAACATCCTTTAAAAATATAACTTTTTAGTTATAGCTTTGGTGCAAAGCATCTCCGTAATAACTGAGAATAATTACTGGAAAAATTGTAAGCAGTTATTAATTCTCAATATTAGCGACTGAATTCTTGTTCGCATTGTATCTTTTCAGAATGTGTGTTTAACCTACATGTGGTACAAAAGCATAACTTAAATCAATGCCAGCAAGTTTGCCCAAAGCTTATAAACATCAAGTGAAAAAAATAGAATGTTTTAAATATGTGAAAACAGTAAACTGTTTAACTCATAAAAACATCTGGAGCCAACACAGTTTGGAACATCATTTATATTTTCATGTATGGGCTACTATTTGCATTCACTTTGTGTTTCTTGGTTTTGCTGGTGGGTCGTTTTTGGTTTTTTAACTTACCGTTTATGGGGAAAGAGATCATGTAAAATTGACCTGAACGAACCAGTGTACAGTTCCTCCTCTTCAGCTCTTCTGTAGTCTTTCCGATTTTTTACGTTGGAGACTGAAAGAACCACCTTCCTGAATATTTATCAGAATGTAAGTAGGATTCTCGTCAGTTCTTTCTAGTGTGTGGTTTGCATATTTGCAATATATGTATTACAGTAAAATCAGATAGATAAGTCATACTTGGGGACCACCATTTGAGTGATATAAATTGTCATAACTTTGCTGAAGTCAGCAAAAGAATGGCAATTTACACTATTTAAGGATATTTTCAATATGACTTACTGTCTAATGGAAAGCTTACAAATATGAATTCTGTTTCTTTTAGCCAAAGTTTTTATTGTACTCAAGAGCCTACCAAAGCAAGGGGACAAAGTTTTATCCTACTGTAATTATGATCAGTTCGTATTTTTCCATGGCAATTTGGTGAATGCAGGCATCATTTAACCTTAGAGTCAATCCAGATTCACAACAGATGTATATTTGTTTTCAGCCTTTTCTTTTTTCCCTAATTTTTGCCAGTTTAACTCCCACTGAAGCAATACAATTCATTTCTCTTGGTACCTGTGCTGCAATGTAAACCCACAGATATAAGCAGTAATGAAGCCTGGGGATTATGCATCATTTCAGAGATGCTTGAATACCTTAACTGAAAATCCTAGCACAGAAAATGAATAATTGTTCACTGACTAGTCAAAAATACTGAATCCCTGACTAGTTAAAATTGACAATAATCACATTTATCATTCATATATCTATGGTATACCAGAATCTTTTCAATACTTCATCATAAAAACATTTTTTTTCTGAGAAATTGTACTTCCACAATGTGTACCACACAACTTTAACATTGCATTTCTGTGGTGTGCTTCCATTTCACTCTCTATGGCACTTACATGTGCCAGGCTTTAACACTTATCAGACACGATTTTTGCTTTAAAGACTGTAGTATCTAAATATTACAGATCTGTAAAAGCTTTTAAGCCTGAACCCATCTTTTCAGCTACTTCTCCCACATACATATGGCTTCTGTTCCTATTTTCACGATCTCCAAGTATTACAAATTTTAAAGTTATGCCAGCAATTTAGTATATTACAGAAAAGTTGTGCTGAGCCATGAGGCCCTCACTGAAAATGATTTACAATTTGCATTACATCATTAAAAGTTATTTGAACTGCCAGCCCACTGTAACTAGTAAAATATCTTATGCTTCCTATTTAATTTAAATAAACTGATGGAGTATTAAAATTGTGAATGTACTTGAGGCTTCACACCTGAACTATGATGTTTCAGGAATGGTCTTAGAATTTGAGCTATGGGAAACTTGAATTTGACATTAGATACTCAAAAGTCCCAGAAGTCATATTCAAAACTTATAAATAGATAATTTATTTGCAAACTGAACCATCTTGCACAATACTATTTGTTTCCCAATCTGCATGTTGCATTGCAATTTAACATTTTTTATTCTTTCTAGTATTATCTTCACTTAAGAATACTAGAACTATAAAACAACTATGACAAGCTTTGTAGGGCACTTTAGTAATGCATATCTTTCATTCGTATTTAGAAATATACTCAAAATGCATATGCAGGCAAATCAATAATGCCTGAAAAATATGTTTTCCATTTTTTTGTCTCCAGATCTTGACAATTACACGCTACTCAGTCCATTTTCCTCATGAAATTACCAATCACAGAGGGAAAAAAAGGCTTGTATTTTACACTTTAATCATTTTATCGTTTGATACAATTCACATTGTGGATTTTGGTCTGTGTATGAATTTAAAAGACATTTTACTGGAGTTACCACTGAAATACAGACACTGTTGTGCATGGACAAAAGGTGAAGGGCATTTTCATAATTCTGTGTTTTTAACGTTTGCTTCTTTCTGTGCTGCTAAATTATTATTTTGCTTATTATACTTCAAGTCTTAGCCACCCAGAATAGAAAATACAGATGATTGAAAACTTTGTGTATCAAAAGATTTACACTGCGACTTATGCCCATTAACCGGGTAAATACCCAGTATTTACAGTAAAAAGACTGAAATAGAGGCAAAACCATACCACTATGTGAAATATTTATTGTCTCCTGGCTGACATTTCCAAGTCCTTGCAGGACCAGCAGCAGGGGGCATATTTAATAATTCTGCATCCATCACTGGTAGAATGATAAGTCACAAGTTTTTGTCATCTCTTTTACACATTAATGAGTGTAATACTACTCTCACACTGTGTGTTTGTAGTAGTTCCTAATTATCTTTGCTCTAGAGGGAGAAAAAGACACATAGGCATGTATCTACGCAGCAAGGATAAATAATTACAAAATCTCTAGGTTTTAATAGCTGCTGGGATTATGTTATTTACTTTGCAGGTGTGTTTGCTGTGATTTATAGTGTGATGAGCTCTAGACTTGGAGCAGAAACCCCTAACTAGCTAGTATTCAGAACAGAAAGATATTCACTGCCCTGCAGAGCTCATGGTCTATTCATTTCACCAGTTTCACATGGGAGTAATCCTGTGTTTTTACAGAGTCCTATTTGTGTTCATGGTGGTTTGCTTGACTAGAAACACTTTCACGATTGCAACATTAATTAATAATACATATAGGAAACAAAGAGCTAAAAATTGCTAATGCATAGCAGCATCATGCACCCTAAAATCTAATATCAGATAATGCTAATGACAGATACTTGATAGGAGAAATTAAATACAAAGTAGGAATTGTTTGGAATCATTATTCTAGACTAAACTGAGGGCATTTTTTAGATGCAGATATTGTATCTCGTGAAAGAATTTAAAAATTAAAAAAAAAAAAAAATAGGCAAGTTAGACTTCCCTAAAAAATATATGCCAAGAAGTGCTTAACTTGCAGATAAAGTCTCAAAGATTCGGGAAACTATTTTAAGGTATCAGTGACACTAAAAAAACATAGATAAGTTCTTAACTGCCATGAAGAAACCTCCGAGTGACATATCTTGAGACTGACGCCTTCCAAAGCCATGTTTGCACAAACTAATTTTTAATTTTATTTCCCCAAATCAGAATGCAACTCTACTGATGAGCTGTGAATATATTATACTATTTCTTGAAAGAAACCTTTCCAAGTTATTTGTACTTGTCATGCTTTATTAAGCATCCCACTCGCATGCCCTTCGATACAATGGGATAAGTGTCGGGTTGGGTTCAGTAAAGTATTCCAGTAAGGGACTATCTGAGTCACATCCACATCCTCTAAGTTTATATATTGGACTCTTGTGCAGTGAAACACTTTAAGTAGCCACCTTCCTTTCTTCTTTGATGCATTTTCATATATTTCATTTAAATTAGATGCCCACAATAAAAATATGAAGTCCATTTATTCGTATGTCTTTTGTTTTTCAAATGAAAAATATCTAGCACTGTGGTCTTAGTGGAGGTCAGCTGTAAGAAGAGGTGTATTATTTGGCGTACTTTTCAGCTGACTGAGACACAAATGCAAAGTACAGCATGTGGGGACAGTCTGGTTTTGTGTAATTCCCTCATAGGTAATTTGTCCGTGAACTTTAAGCATTTGTGCATTTGAGCTGTAGAACGTATCACTTAGGGATTTAGATTTTATTTAATAATCCAAGTGTATTTCAATACAAGATGGTAAACTAAAAATATTTTCCGTTTAACTGTTTCAAAAACGCCATGTGCAAAAGAACACAACAAAACGAAATTAACTCATAACATATGCAACTCTTACTTGTGCAAGAGCAGTGTGTGCCCCTAAATCCAGACTGCAGCATCTGGAGGCATAGCATGTCTCTAATGGAAGAGAAAGGCACGAGACATGTCAGCTTCTTGGCTGGGTTACACTGTAAGTCGTGCCTTTCTCCTTCTCGATACCCAATGCAACTCTGATTAAAACTAATAAAACAGACACTGTCCAGGTAAACTGCCTTTGAAGCATTTTGCTTTTCTTGTCTCACTAATTGTAGGAAATAAGTTTAAGCTGAGATAGATATTTATTATATAAAAGAAAAAACCTCTTACATAAACCTCTTTTGCTTGAAACAATGAAGTTTGAATCAAAACTAATATCCCACGGTATAAATCGTGTTCTTAGTGCACCCAAATCTACACATTCCCATTTGTAGAAGTAATATTTGCTGCTACTAAGATGACTTGAAGTGCCTCTTTATTATTACAGCATTTTACCCGTAGCAGTATTAGAAATAGTGTATTCTTCATATACTTTTACTACTGTGAATGCCTTGGTAGAGACTCTGAAAACATCTGAAAGAAACAATTCACCCTTTAACTGTTTTACAACAAGAACTGTCTTCATACTTGACTTTGAGGAAGTGCTGAGGCTTTTCTTTTCTCCAATGACCTCACAGGATCAACTTAATTGTTAGACTGTAACAGCAATTTTAAAAAGTGCAGGGAAACTTAGATACTATTCCTTATGATTNAAAAAAAAAAAAAAAAAAAAAAAAAAAAAAAAAGCAATGAACGCTATTGAAAATTGTATTTTGAAACAAGCCTGGTGGATAAAATATTTTATTAATGCATTTTTTATTGCACTAAAACTGTTTAATGATCTGCTCTAGAAGTTGAGATGTCTAATTTTAAATGTTTTTTCCTTCTCATTTTTATAAGCTAATCTCCTCTCTTATATTCATAGCAAGCAAGGGGGTAGGTATGTCTGTCTATTGCAGTTACTCTTGTTTGCAGAAAATGCAAGTAGAAACCGTGAAACTGCATTGTTACAAAAGTACTAAACTTGAAATTCCCATCATGAACAGCATGCTGGGTGTATAAATACACAGATATGTATGCTGAAATAGGGTGTTCAGCCATACAAAAGTACAAGCTTACCTCCAGGCTCCAACCCTCACTGTACGATTAAAACAAATTAGGTTAGTGCCCACTGTCTTTTAATAACAGGGAGAGTTCTTAGATGCATTATATTAAAATAAAAGCCTCACATTAAATCAAATGAAGGAGCAGAAAATGCTCTTTGCACAGCAGAGAAAGTTCTGACTTTGCTTCCTAGCAGAGAAAAATGTTTGGGAATGTATCTAATCTAACACACCCTATAAAACTGTACGGTAGTCCCTGGTACAACAGTGAGCTACATGGAAGACAGAGTGACATCCCAGAGCAAAATTCCAAGATTCCTGTGATCCAAAACTGCCTGTTTAATTTCTAAATCGTGAAGCTATGTATCCATTTTGGTAAGTTGGTAGATAGTCTTCTCTTCTACATGTAGGCTAATTTCATTACATAAGGCCCCCTGCAGCTATGGTAATGAGGCTTTTTAAAAAACATACCTTGACTTGATGATGAGAATACTTTGATCTAAAAATAAGTCATATATTTAATTTCTAATATGGAAGGCATGGCATGTATCCAGGGGTCCTGGCAGTAAGTTTACACAGTACAATTTGTAGTCAATCAGACTTTCCCAAATGAAGTTCCGTAAATATGAACATACATTGCTTGTTTGTTTTCTTTTCTGCTTTTTTTTTTTCAAGTTTCCTTTATTGGTATCATAATAGTATGACCCAAATATAAGGAAAAACCCGTATCGTATTAAACACAGGAATACGCTTTCACAGTCGTTTATTGTGCATAGCTAGTAAACATTTCCTGGCAAACAATTTAGAGAGTCCATAAATTCCACCCTAACGCTACTTCCGTAGCTAGATGCAGTGCACCATACACGAGGGTATTAGCTCAGTCTCTCTCATCCGGAATGGGTGGATTGGAATTGAAAAATCCCCACCCCCCCATTATAGCACCATATGTCTCGAAAGTCTATCCTCTCTCAGGGCAAACGGCTCCTCTCAGATCCGCCCGATGGATCACGGCTCAAACGCTGCTGTCCCTCGCTATTTCATCCAACAGCATTTCTGAAGCAGCTATCAGGAGAGCACAACGAGCCAAGCATCCCTTTGGCATTAGTGGCAGTTCCCCACGCAGAGAATATCAAGGATATGGAATAGCAGAGGGAAAATCCACCACACCATGCCAATTTGTATGGAAAATTTGATCCTCAAGCTAGAGGCAGGGAAAAGAAGAAAGCCTCTCATTTCAGCAAATTGAGCAGTGCTTATGACTCCCGGGTTCCTTATGTAACTACTTAACCAGGGTTCGTAGACCAGCTTTGCAGCATCTTCAGAGGAACAGTCTATAAGAATTTCAAACAATTTTCTCTAGATGTCTTATTGAAGTGTTTATAGATTGAGGGATTACTAAGGGAATAGTTTACCCATAAAGATTTTTGGTGGATTAGATGTCTCTCAGTATTTTTCATATCTCTTTCTGTGTGCACGTCAATTTATAATGGGAAAAAAAAAAAACCTTTAAATAACACTCAAGCGGTTTGGCATTTGAAAGGATTTGTGTGAGGTGATCATGTTAAGATGAGGTTCATATCGTTATTTGAGAAGACTAAGCAGACATATTTTCACCAGTTTTTGTACTTTTTACAGGTATACATTAATATCATTCATGTTACAGGTATTATTTCCAGATTATTTTGGACTGAAAACAAAGACTTAGCAAAAATCTGGACTCCTTCCAAGTTTCCAAAATCATCTCAAAAGCTCAAAGGAGTTCAGTCACTCTGTCAAAGTTCTGCTTTGTGATTTTTAATTTTACAGGATATAGTGTTAAAATCTCTCCCCTGTACTCCTCGAACCAGAATCTAAGGAAGGATGGTATGATACCAAAGGGCAGAAAGACTTTATTTCACTGGACATGCTAGTCTTTTTGGTTTTTAACTCCCTAGTTTTAAAATGCCCTTTCATTGATTCCTATTGAATGAAACCACTATTAAACACAGTCCTCTTCTCGTTTAACAGCTTCCTTCTATGTCTTTGGTAATCCATGTGATCTCCTTTGGAGTACTATTATGTGAACAATCAAAAATTTTGGAATAAAAAGCATGATGGGTTTTTGCAGCTTTTGAAACTAATTAAAATTACCAGGACTTCAGGGCTCTAGAACTTCAGACTTTTTGATGTGTTCATTGCCCAGCAGTAGACATTGCACAGTTATCCCTCATTGTCTGGCTACTCATCTTTACAACCTCCCTGAACTTCCTCCTTTTAGCTCTAAGGCACCGAGTTCAGCCACGAGTCCTTCAGGGGTACTCTGAAGAGAAGCAGTTTGTGGTATGCAATTTGCTCAACTTATTGTCTGATGATAAAGCCCCTAATTCTTTTCCTGGACCAGGACCTCCGCCAGCTTCCTTTCATTGTACATATGGGCAAACAGAGCTAGAGGAAAGATAACGCTGAGCTTGTTCAGCACAACTCCAGCAACCATTTTCTCTTTTATGTTTCCAGTGAATCTGATTGCTGGAAAAAGCTGCCAGAAAAAGACAAGTCTGATCAGAAAGAGCATAAGCAGAGAAAGTCCAGTTTCCCAGATACGTAACCTCAAGGACTGTTCCGTACTGGTGGTAGGGAGTATTAGCCCCCAGGCCCAGTCAGCCTTGGCCTCCCCCAAATCAGTGTGAATGTCCCCTAATAACCCTTATGGGGTGTGAATTCTTGTCTGATTGGTACAATACGCTATTTTCTTATATTTAACATTACACTCATGCAAGGTTGTATGGATATTTTCTTGACTCTCCTCTTGGTAAAGAATACCAATAACAAATTAAATTCATGTGTTTTATGAACATTAAATAGTAGGAAATAAATCTATGTAGAAAATTTAGGTAGTTCCTGTGTTTGAACAGCCTCTCTGGATTTATTGCATTGAAGCCAAATCTATTGTTAATCCATTTAATACTGACTTTATTCTCCAAATATGTTTGGTGTTTCCTTTCCGAACTGACGTATTGTGACTGAAAAAGTAAGTATTGTACATTCATAAAGTACTGGCAAAAAAATTGCTGAGAACAGGTAATATATTGTTTTCTTGCTGACAAAATACGTAAAACTTCATCAATAAAGTTTAGATGGTGACTGGTTGAATTATCATAATATTTTAATAGGATTTCTACAGAGATCTTTGCCCTTTTGTGTCAGGTGCTGTGCACTCAACTGGAGAGCTTTGCATCTAAATAGGCAAGACAAAGAGCCAAAGAAATTAAATCAGATAATTATAAGGCAGCTACACCTAAAATTAGAAATGTATACTGTAAACATTCACTTCAGGTCTGTTGTTGAGAATAGTGTGCTTGGGACACTAAGAGAAATACAGTATTTATTTTAAAAAATATTTCTATGGAATCATGTAGTAAGAATTAAGAGATGCATTCCCCAAAAGCATTCATATTTAGTACCATTTTTAATAGGTTTCACCATCTTTAAGAATGGGATTAAATCAGGGTAAAGGTAATTGGGTGTTATAGTTCAGTTAGCAAACTTTAGCGTGAGGCCAGTGGCGAGCTAAATCATTATTATATGGAACAGCGTTTTATGAAGAAACTACTGAAAGTCTAACAGTTTGAATGTGACTGACTTCAAAGAGCCTGGAACCTCAGACCCAATTTCCAGAATTTTATAATTTGTTATAATTGTAGCTGCATTTTCAATATGTTTTGTATTTCTGCTTAAAGCATTGAAGTGAGCAATCTGCATATGTTACTGTAAATAAACAGACGCTGTGAGAGAACACTGTGACTTCAAGTTAACACTTTATATCTAACAAAAAAACCCCAAATGGCTTCTGTGTGTTAAATCTTTCACACCTCTCAGTAAATGTGTCAATATTTTTAAAACCACACTTTATTTTGAAGCAATGATCCAAATTGTAGTTGAATCAGGTCAACATTTTATATCTCACTTTAGGTGCCTCATTTTAAAGATTCTCATTGCTGTCAAAATTAAATAATAATTTTTAAAGTCTGCATTTCTTTCATACTGGTCATGAAATACCTTAAGAAAAAATGCTTATGAGGTATGGAATAATATTAACATAAACTGGGAACCTCAGAGTGTCTGTAACAAAAGTTAGCTACATTAAACAAATCAAAAACGACAATTTCTCTAACTGCATCCAGAGGAATTCTCTACTAGACCTCAGTTTAGTGACAGAGGAATCAGACAATAAAAAAATTAATTGTTTATGTGCACATAGCTAAAACGTGATTATATTTGTAATGAGAAAATTAATTAAAATCCAATATTTATATTTATTGATATAAGACAATCAGCTTTTACAAATTTGATAGTGAGTATGAAACTGTTATTTGAAGAAAGTATTAAAGGAAATACTTGACTGACAACTTCAGTCTGCTAAACGCATTGTAAAGGACATGTCAAAAAGAGTCACAATGAAGGAAAAACCTTCTAGTCGTTTGTTGAAAACAATAAAATGACATTGTAGGTGAAGGCAGCTATTAAAAAATCCCAAAAAACAAAAGGGAGGTGCAGGGGAAATGTAGCAATTAATGTAAATTAGAAGCTGGGAATTATAGAGCATTTTTAAAGCCAAATATTACAAAGAGAAAATAGATAAGGACAATATGAAGAGATTTTGAAATTTTGTTATGAATGAAGAACCCTAAAAATTGTCTTGCTCCATTACTAAGTGGAAATTACTAGGACTTTTTGTTAGCACATTTGAAAAAAAAGCATTCTCAAATACTTTTCTTCTGTATTTTGGGGAAAAGTCAAATGATGTATTCATATCAGATGAGTATGATGAAGCTCTGTTCCGGTAGTTGCACAGGAGAATGTTAAATAGCAGCTAATAAAACTAGACATTTTTAAAATCAGTAGACCTGAATAATTTTCATGGAGGTATTTTAATACATTTGGGAGAGAAGTCTGCATGGTTAGTGAGGATTTTTAGTATGTCTTGGAGAACTAGGGAGGTTCAAGAGAACTATGCAAAAATTTTTGTGAATAGTTAAAAAGAATAAATGTGATGACCTAAATGTCTGTAAGCATTTCACCAACACATTGATCTTAAGCAAAATAAGGAACAGTTTCTAGGAATATTAGTTCATTTTAATCAAAGCAGTGAGAATAGAATTTTCTGGAAAATCATCTTGCCAAAGCTAACTCAATATCATTTAATGGGAGTATAAATTTGGTAGGATAAGGGTAATTTTAGTACTATTAAATAGATAGAGCAATATTGGAAAGTTTTTTTAGATTTTAGTCATAGTATTTTGATAAGAAATATTTAAAATAAATATTGTACTTATTAAATAGAATTAAATCTCAGTCTCAAGCATGTAGCAAGTGGGGAAAAGTAACCAGTGGTGGTTATTTGAAAAATGATCCACAAATGCATGACCCTGTCTTTTTTTTTTTTCTATTGGTGACTGAAGAGTCACCAATATATAGAATAATAGAATAGATATATATAGATTATAATAAGAGAAGATTAGTTATAAAAAAAATATATTTAGAAAGTTTGCATTTGAAATTATTGGAAGATTAGTAAATAGAGCCAAGTCACTGCGAACTCAGATTGCTCAGGAAACAGGCGACATTTAAACAAATGGTAAATCTCGATCCAGAGAAACATAAGACACTGCTCCAGTAACAAAGGCTTTGCCACTGCTCCAAGGTAAGGACCCTGCCCACAGGCTGAAGGCAGCCTGAAAAAACCTGGAGAGCAGATAGTCAGCGCAAAGAGCTGTGAGTACGAGAGGGTAGACACGACTCTGAAACCACCGAAGAGCACATCACCAGAGAAACATACAATATGGTTGTGTTACCTCTGTCCTTGGCACACATGCAACCTGTTCTGGAAACACTGTGTCCACAATTCAAGTGAGGTTGTTGAAAAATTGGAAAAGGTTCAGAGGAAAGCAACAAGAATGATGAAAGGAGTGGAAAACATTCCTTGTAATGAAAGACGCAAGGAGCTCAATCTATTTAGGTTATCAGAGAGGCGTTTAAAAGGCTACTTGATCACAGCTTATAAATAACTATGTGAGAAACAGAAATTTGATAACACTAGAGTTTCCAGTCTGGTGAAAAAGGTGTAACAGAAGCCAGTGGTGAGAAGATGTAGTTGGAGACACACACTGGAAGGCTTAAATCAAGATGTATGATTTTTTTTTTTTTTTTCTCTTAAAATCAGACACACACACACACAAAAGAGTAATTCGGAGAAGTTCTTGTGCCCTTTTCACAGGGGGGCCAGATTGAATAGATGACCATAATAGCCTTTTAGTTTTATAGACCATGAATCTACAGCTTCAATTGCAGGCTTCTCTGCCTCGTATTTTCTTACGCCATCACTGGGCAGATCCAACCAGTGCAAACTTAATCGGAACCAGGTGGAGCCTGCTTTTTGCAGCACAAGGGAGCTTCACCCTGAAGCTGCATTGGATAAGACCAGGATTTGGCTGGACCAAAGGAGTTAATACAGTATGAAGAGTGTGTGTCTACCTTATTGACACCTCTCCTTTCTAGTTATTGCAAAAAATATTGATATTTGAGTGAATATAAAACACAGTCTTGGGAGGTGAATTATGGTAAATTTTATGACAAGTGATTTTAACACATACCCACACCTTATCGGCTCCAAAGAAATAAGATGAAAAAGAAAATTACACACAGTGCGCTGTTTAAGCGAGGCAGAGTATGGGAAAGAGAACTAATTCATTTTGCCTGGTTTTTGTGCTTTCGAGAGCAGCGCAGGTCTAAAAACTTTCTTTCGACCGCAGAAGTTTTTGAATTAACTTTGTTGTTAGGAGAGACGGCAGGAGGAGGTGGAGCAACAAAGGAAAGAGAAATGCTAACGGAAAAAACACATATAAACAACATACCATATGTAGGACACTCACCATATGCCAGCCTCAGTTTTTTCCTCTCTCTCTAATGTGGTCCAACAATTCCAGTCATCCAGAGGGTTATTCACACTGTCTACTTCAGGCATCTGATTTAGGTCCTTTGAATTGCAGCCGTTCCCCCCTCGCCTACAGCCCCCTGGCACCTCTGTCTCCCTGCCAGCTATGCAGGGAAGTACAAACACCTAGGTTTAGTTCTTAAAACTCTGCCTAAGTTAGATATCTAAGTTAGCCTAAAGCTGTTGTATAAATACCACTCCTTCCTATTAAATTTAAAAAGAAAAAAAGAAAAGGAAAAAATTATTGCTATGGAAAAAATTACTTGTTTAAAGTACAGGGATATAAAAGTGCAGGAAAGTTTACAAATTCAAGGCCAGCTCCTTAGCTGGTACGACTCATATACCAGCATTCAAATAAACAGGCTGACTCCCATTTGGCCTGGCAAAAGTGCAACCTTCAAGCTGGCTTTGCAAACCAAGTCAGCCACCTGATTCTGTTGGGCAAAGAACATACGTTTTCATAAAATACAGAAAAAAAGTTTTACAATGTAAGTCCTTAAAAAAAAAAAAAAGAACCCTCAAAGGGAAAAAAACTGAAAAGAAAATGTTGTAGAGGAAATGGCAGCTACTGCAATCTGCAGAAAGCACTGCTCTTAGAAAAGCAGAGAAAAAGTGGTGAGACATCGGCATCAGACTCAACGATTATAAATAATATACATTTTGGAAAAAATA
Organism: Platysteira castanea; assembly: GCA_013397175.1. Lineage (NCBI taxonomy): Eukaryota > Metazoa > Chordata > Aves > Passeriformes > Platysteira > Platysteira castanea. Next base: position 413,735 of record VYXC01010949.1, read on the forward strand.
TCTTACTCCCCTTTCTAGAGAAAATGCCATTTTATTT
>VYXC01010949.1:413816-431880 GCA_013397175.1 Platysteira castanea
GCTGCCCCATATTAGCTTTACTATTACTTCATTTTTATTGTGTGGTACTGCAGCAAGCCGAAGTAAGCAAAGCATGTGGATCTCAGCTCAGCACAAAGCTAGACAATTCACAACAGCAGAAAGGCAACTTTGCATAAATGTTGTTGAAAGACAGTGAAGAGAGAAGAGGAAATTCTGCATCTTTAATGCAAGGTTTTTAATGCTTATATATATCAAACTGCTCTGTATACTCCTGGAACCTCTCTGTTAAAATGTCTCTAACTCTAGGGACACATTCTACAAGGCAGTTATGCACCATTTAAATGTGAAAAATGCACACTTTACTTGGAAAAAGATGTGTGATGTGAAGTGTTTTTAAGAATAATTGAATGATTTTGTGATTCATTAAATGCTTTTTCCTCAGCAAGCAAGTAATGGCTTTTCCACTAAGCACGCACAAGGTGAAAAGTCAAACTGTTAGAAGGAGTAAAGCGTCCTTTGGAAGACAATCATTTACAGTGTTTTTTGTTTTATTTCTTATCTCTTTTTTATTCCAAGAGGAACAGAACAAAGAATGTAGCAGGGAAAAAGAAAATAACTACATCTAGGAAATTAAAAATATTGAATGATGGGGACAAAACTGTAAGTGGCAGTTGCCTATTCTTCAGTTTAAAAAAAAACCAGAAAATTTGTGACACATAAGGTTTATTGAATATGGGCTCACATAAATACTCCTGCTGAGACCATGGGATCAGTTCTTTTACGGGAGTGAAAAAAAAGAGCTGTTTTCATATACCCAGTATATCTTTAAGCTAAAGTGTAAATCTTCAGTTTCTTCCCCTTCCTATTTTTTTTTCCTTAAAAAAAAAATAAAAAATCTAGGGAAACAATACACACCTTGACTCCTGCAAAAAAGATCTCTGGCACAATCACAAGACGCCTGCTTAAGTAATACCCAAAAGGTAACTCCACGCATTCCACTGGCCAGAAATAATTCACAGCACGATGAATCCACAAGAAAGTCAATAGCATATTATAACACTCTTAGGGGAGCTGGAGCTGTAGAGCAATGTGAGGCAATGCCTTAGCATGAACTATCACTTTATATATGTGCTGTGTACATGAGTATGAATTATATTACAGTATTTGACACGCTATGGCTTTTGATCTACTGTGACTCATGACCTCTGTCCTATTGTGACCTTTATGCCTAAACCCATAGGGAATAGTTCAAACAATAGAACATACATGATAGATAACTCTTAGATAGGATAAAAGTGTATAACGATTATAAACACTCATGGTCAGGGCAATAGCCAGCCAAAAACTGCCAAAGATTAGGAAGATAGTTCCCCTGGGAAATGATATTATGAATTTTCCTGCACCTTCCTCTGGGGCACCTGGAGCCAAGGATACTAGCCTAGATGGACCACTGGTTTGATTAGATATGGCAGTTCTACTATTTCTGTGAACATATGATAGTGTGGAAAAATACAGCTTTTATGGTTAATAGAAAATTCTGCATAAGACAGGAAGGAGTCTTCGACCAGTGATAAAATCCTTGTGAGTTTTCAGCTGCAAAGGCAGTTGAACTTTGTGTAGATTCTGTTTCCACCCAAATCAGCTGTGATTTCCTGCTGATTTCAGTAGGAGCAAAAGAAAAACTGCGAAGGATCCCCACATACTGTCTTGTATGGGGGAGCACTCAGATGCCACAAGCAACTATATTTTATTTTTAATTTAAAAAAAAAATAATAATCCCTGTGTATCTGGAGTCTTATGAGATTTTCCAGAAAACAAGGGTTGCACTTACTTCCTTCCACAGGAGGGAGAATTTGAAGGCAGCATTTTGCAGCTCATGTGTATCAGCCTCTGCTCTGTTTTTTAACAGCTCCTACAGGTTTAGTCTCTTCCAGCAGCTTCCAGCTGCAATCTTGGACTCCAAAGACTGGCTTCCTGATCATCAGCTACCTGGCTCCACAGAGCAGTCCAGGGACCAGGCATTCAAATGCAATTAAATTGCTCTCCAAAAGAAAGCTGGAGAGCGAAAAATAGTGCTGGCATGCTGCGGAAAAGTAGGAAGACAAAGAATCAACTGACAGCCTATATAGCATGAGACTGGAGTCTTTGGCTAAAATGTGGAATTATACTGCATCTTGGAAAAAAAGTATGGTCAAAAAGAGCAGACTTGGAATGAAGGTATCCTTAAGGCTTTGGCATAGAAAGTTTTCATCATTTCTCAACATCTGGATATAGACACATTGGTAAACTTTAACCATAAATTGTATTTTTAATATTATTCTCATAACCTTAAGATATGAATTTACTTTATTTTTATAAAATATAGAGATTATAGCTTGCCTTTATCAGGTGTAAATGTGAATTTATTTAATTAAGCTGATTTTAAATCAAACAAACAGAAAACAGTTTTTTGGATACATTTTGAGATTTGCTAAAGCCACATTTATTTCAGTACAGCCCTCATTGACTAGTTTAAGCAAAACAACTCATTGAAACTGTTTCCAGGCTCCACAGACCAGGATTTATAGTTGTTGGACAGAAATCTATTTAAAAATTGAGGACATTCAGACTGGTAGGGCAAGGTCCTCTCACTGCAGCTGGACTGAACCTCAGCCCTGTGGGAGCTCTTCTCCTGCATGGCTGTGTCCAAAGGGATCACTGAAAGAGTGACCACTGTCCAGCAGGTGACATCTGCAGGTGCCACCTGCCTCTCTGCCCACTGGCCTGGCTGTCGATTGGGAGGCACTTCTGGTGATGCCTTCCCCCGGCCACCTAGAAACAGAGACTAGACAGGAGGAAGGGAGTAAAGGCAGGGATTTATTTGAAGGGCCTTCAAGGTACACCCTGGGGAGCCAGAGGCTGCTTCCATAAAACGGCTCCCAAGATGGACAACAAGTCACGAGTTCTTGACACTGATATAGGTTTGGTCCATTTGCATATCAGCATAAATTCACCAATTAAAACTTTAGCTCTCTTCAATTTCTCCACTTCTTTCATGGTCCTAGTTTACACCTTTTGGGCCTAAGACAGCCTGAGTGTCCTTGAACAGCAAGCTCAGAGAGGCTTTGTTGTGTCTATCTGGCCTAAGAGAGCAGCTAACGAGCTACAAGAAATTTTAGAGTTACACATTAGGCAATACAGGATTTGAAAAATATAGAAATTAAAACCTAAGGCATCACTGGAGCAGTACAAAGAATTTACAGTGGTGAAAAAGCATTGTGGGACAGAAAGATAATGTATTAAACAAGGCCTAGAGATTGGCAAACCGTCCTTTATGGTGGAAAATGCGCACGTGCATAAGCTATTAGTGATACCTCCTTCACAGAGTGAAATATATGACCCAGCACAAACAAGCCTCAGATGACACCTGTTATCTACACGTGCCCTCATATGTGGATATTCCTGATGTGCCATTCTTGATATGCTGGGGGAGTGGTGTACGATGGTGTTTGAAAGTAAGACACTGCAAATGACAAGTTGGATGGACCAGTTTTGCTGTTGTCTGCTCCTAATAACTGCTGTTAGAGGGGCTAGATACAAAGCTTGCCAACTTTCTCTGTCTTAAAACTAATTAAAACAGTATTACAGAAGCTAGACAAACTGTAAATAAAGTTTTATTAATTTTACCCTGAAATATTTCTGTTTCCAGAAGCAGAACTGGCTATTGTTGTGCTGGCTAAGTAATACAGCAGCATTAGTGGTAAAAGGATTCAGCATCCTGAACTGAGATTCACCTGTGTAACTTAAACCATTTGTAGCCTAAAGACAAAATGAAAACTTACAGCTGGAAGGAGTAGGTACTTCCAAGCACAACTCATCTGCCTTATTGCAGATGTCTGCTTTGTATAAGATTGAGCCATTCTCTAGGCTCCTGTGACTCAATCTCCAAACAGCTCTTGGTAGCTGAAGCAGAGGCCAGCTAAGACATCAGTTCTCTCCACTCCCTCATAGGAGTCACCGGAGTCCCCAGAAAAGGAAACACTTCTCTCACTGTTACACGACAATAAACCAGCTCTATAAATATGTGGATTGTCTTTAGGCCCTATTGATAATCTAGCTAAGGGACTCAAGTGTACTATTATCTATATATATATATATTTTAAAAACACATGGCTTGTAAAATAATAGGCTGTCAGCAGTACATGCCAATCTATTTAGCATGAATTGAGACAGAGATGCATTATAGAGAGAAAGCTGACACCAGTGGAGTTTCCATTTCCCCTATGACACTGAGCACGAACCTTGCCTCCAGACCCTTTGTCTTCACACTTCTCTGACACTGTTCCTTTCCCTGTGTTCCTTTTGTCTCTCTGCTTGTCAAACTGTTGCTCAGACACCTGCATTTTTTTATACATTTCCTACCCAGTGCTTTGGAACAGTGCATTTTTGATCTCACAGATGTATGAACCAAGGCATTGTATCGAGTTTACAGGAAAAAAAGTCAAAACCTAATACATGCTCAGAGCAAAATAAAATATCATCATCTGTTTCCTGAAAGTATCTACCCTATGCAAATAGAGATTTTATTTTTCCAAGACAAAGCAAAAAAATCCCCCACACCTGAAAAACACAATTTATTCTATTTGAATTAAAACACTTTTTTAAAAAGGCAAAGCAATATACATAGCATTGAAGCAAAATAGCATGTTTTCATGTGTATATAAAAGAAAGCTAAAAAACCAAGGGGTATAATTCATGAAACTGAAGGTTGACCCACACTCTAACACAGAATCAGGGCTGCAATTCATGCCAGGTGAGAAGTGTGCTCAGTTCCCTTTTCTTCATGTTAGTAGGACATAAACCTGTATTGGCCCATTGCAATGCCTCCTCTTAAAAATTCTTTTGTACATGTGAACAACAAGGCAGGTAAACTGGTAACAAATGCCTAGAAATAAGAGATCTGTGGAAGTGTAGGTCAGTACACTGGTTCTGGAGAAAATGAGTAAAAGCTAAAATAAACAGTAGAATTCCTGGATAAAGAAACTGAAACGACAGAGGAGATTCCTTAAATATAAGGATCTTTCACTAAACCTCTTAAAACAACCTAAACAGCTTGTGATAAGAAACAAGGTCTTCAGATCTTAATTAGTTGAAGAGACAAAACAGAATTAAATGGCTAATTCTAAAACTAAAAGGAGGTCCCAGAACAAACCAGTATAATAAATGCCTATGGAATGATGAGTGGTGTGATAACGGTAAGTAAGGAATAGTATTTTCTCCTCCAGTTTAGGAGCTAGTGAGAATCAAATAAAGGGAGTAGGCACCAGCTTCCAAATGATCTGATAGTGGTAGCTCTTCATACAAATGAAACAACAGAAGCTGTTGGATGCTAGAAGTTTGCCAAGGTCACCAGCTATATAACCAGTGACTATTAAACATGAAAAAACACTGTGAATGAAAGAGTTCCTGAGCCACACCCTTGGAGTCTGAGCAGTTTTTTTGAAATACCAAATGGGTTAATTTGGTGGTTTTTTCTCCTTCTTCTTGAACTTATGTCTCTTGCTGTCCATTTGCAGTGGTGTGTTACTGACCTGCAGAATTTCTGCTGGGATCGAGGGCTATTTCTCTCAGGACAGAAATGGTACTGGATATCTCTCAGGCAGAGTTGAGTAATTAGTCCAGGTACATCACAGGTGAACGCTGATACGGTAGAGTAGGGATTAGCTCAATTCATTAGAGCATGGTGCTTATAAATCCAAGGTTGTAAATTCAATCCCTCTGTGGGCCATTCACTGAAGAGTTGGACTTGATGATCCCTTTCAACTCAGAATATTCTGTGATCTGTATCATTTGTATGGCTGCTTTAAAACTAGAAGGAATCTGAGCTTATTTCCATAATGCTGCACCCCCAGAGCTACTCTGACCCAGCTCAGATGGCTCAAAGGCATATTTCTTATTCTGGGTGATACTCTTAAGCTATAAAGAGGAAGTGTGTATGTACTGAGTATAGCTGCCACTGCAGTGGAGAGCAGTGCTGTAAGACTGAAGGCCTTCAAAGGCACAACTTCCAAATACTGACAGTGCACATAGCAAGCAATACCCCAGGGTAACCCAGAGTAGGGACTGTCTCCAGCAGTACAGGACACTGGGAAAAGCACCAGCTTCCCAGGAGGAACCTCAGTCTAAGGCTTTATTTCAATGACTCAGAGCTGGTCAAGATGGGTTTGGGTGGTTTTCACAGCTATCCTATCAATCTTGGTCATGATTCCCAATATTCATTTATGTATTTGTGAATAATTTTGAATATTTCAGACCTTTTGATGTGAGATTAAAGGAAGTTGGTGATTTAGACTTCTCATTTTTCCTGGTCTTATTTACCTTTGAATGTTGATAATCCAAAAGCTGTTACAACATTTTAGAAGTAATTTTGTATGTGGAAGAAAGGGACAAACTCTTTCCACATACGTATTTCTAAGAGCAGTTGTGACAGTTTTATTAAAAAAAAAAAAAAACTTTTAAAAAGCAGTTCTGCTTGTCTGACCAGCATAGATGATTCTAAGCTCAAATGTGGGCAAATACCAGAGTGCCACAAGCACCACATTTTACACTGTGTAAGTGCTCCCAAAATGGAGGAAGTGGAAGTGATGAATTAAGTGAGAAGCTTTTGTTATGATTCTTTTAGGTTTTAAGGGTAAAAAATTGAGAATGGATCTCCTTAGAGAGGAAGCAGAGAGAATGGCACATCTAAAGGATGCAATCTATCATCCTAAACATTGGTAAGTGACATTTCCTTCGGCAGCTGACGGCTAAATATGTCTAGGTTTTTCAACTTGTGCTGGTAGAAGAAAGAAAGAGTCTCATGCTCTCATTTTTTAAAAGAATATCCACAATTCAGTGAGCATAATCTGGTCCACAAGTTACTGGTAGAGTTGTATTAGCACGCTTAGCTACATAGCATTTTCCTCTGTGGATATTTTGAGAGGAAAGTATGTTTTGTTTGTTTGTTTCATATACGTTTTTTGTAGTTTTATGTTAGAAGTCTGCGATGTGTTAGAAAGCATCATGTGCAAAGAGGAACTGCAGCCCTTCCTGCAAATTCAACAAACTGGTATATGCTGAAAGCAACCCCTGAATGATTTACCTTTTTCACAAAGAGAGGTGAAGAGAAGGAGAGGGGTGGGAAAACAACAGATTTTTTAAATTATATTAACACTCACTACCTGCAAAAGCATTTGTAGAGAGTTACCCAAATCTCCTGTGGGCATTTCAGCACAAGTCCAATACAGAAATATACCAGAAAGGAATGACTAGTTGATTGGGCTACAGGCCAATCTCAGCTACAACTGTACGGTATCATAAAACACCTTGGCCCCTTCCACAAGAAGAAATAATCAAGTCTCCATGATACTGTATTCCTGAGGAATGTGGTTTTTCCAGATAAATTTCATTTTCTGAGTCACTGTTAATTTTCTTCAAGCCTACATACAGTTTACATTCCTGTTAAGGTAACACCTTAAGAAACTACTGAGATGGTCAGAAAGCAATAGGAAAAGAATGCTAACAGCAATTACTTCCTCTAAAAGACACCCGCAGTTGCTTGGGTGTTTTAAAAATATGACAGGTTAGATTTAGCCAGGAGGCTCAGGGAGCCAACCAACACTCTCCTTGGTTTCCTCTCCAGAGCAGAGCCAGGAGATCCCCAGACATGTCCCGCCAGCAGCTCACACCACTGCCTCACTGCCCTCTTCAAGACTCTGTCCAACTGGGAATGAATATAGTGTCTTGTTACTAAAGTTATTGCTTTAAGACTCACCACTATTGACAAGTCTGTAAAAATCCCTCCCCATGACTTATTCTAAAAATGCAAATTTATTTTAAAAAAAGTCCCAAACAACTATATATTGCTATATAAAGCTGTTCTAGAAATTATTTTAATTAAGTGATTAAGAATGGGCACAATATTATCTTCCATATGTTATTAGAATGCACAGCAGTAGTTCAATGCTTACAAAGATTTACATTTGTGTTGGAATAATATTAATGAATTGGGAATTTAAAATACTACTCAAACGTGCCTTCACACAGTTGGCCAAATAAAGCAAAGTTGTTCAACAAGGGACTTCTGTGTTAGAGACCTTGAAAATAATGGTTTAACAGTATGCTAACTTGTTGAAAAGAATCTCATCAGAGGTCTGTCCAGCTATGACATGTTATGGATTTACTTTGGACTGAACCAATGGGCTGAGGTATGCCACTGAGATGAAGGAATACAGCTTGAAAGAGATATATGTCTGTTTTAAGTAGGAATGTTCATTCATTAGCTCACTGCTTCATTCACTAAGCTGTGTGCAAACTGCTGCACCAGTGAGTGATTCAATACAGATGCCTTTAATGCACCACACAGCAGGAACAAGCAAGAGACTTGCCATCGTGACTCTCCTGGGGGGACAAGGAAGCAATTTCTTCGTGGTTGCACTGGGACCCTTGAAATGGAAGAATACAGGCTATGCTGGAAAAAGTAATCTTTAACCAGATGTAATCTATGCATTAATATGCTCACAGTCCTCCCTCACATCTTCAATGTTTTGAGTTTATTTTGGGGGAGCAAGGGATAGAAGAGGTGAGTCGTTTTGAGGTGCAGGCTGAGCAAAATTGTCCAGAAGAGCAGCTCCAGGCACCACTGAAATAATATACAAGCTTTCACGGTGCAAAGTATGCTAAAGCGGGTCATACAGTTTATTTCCAGATGTTCTCACCCTCAGTATTTTCTAATTATATAGATGAAATCCATAAAGATTTCCTGTATGAGGCTAAAACCGTGTAAAAATGAGTAAAACCTGTGCAGAATAATCTATAAGGATGTAAAAACAGACCAAGTAAACAAATAAACAAAATCACATAGTCCCTGTATTTAGAACTGAAATTAGCAAATTTTCACTCTTAATAAAATCATTTATCAAAGCTCACAGAAAGTTTTTCCACCTGGAAAGTTTCCAAGCTCAAAAAATGCTCTAACTAGAAGAGAAAGGTAACAAATACCAAACACTGGCAGAAGAAACATACAAGGAAACAGAGAAAAGACCAAGCAACATAAATGGTAAAAGCTCTCAGGTAAAGTATTGTGAAATGGCAGCCTACTTGAAGAAGCCTTCAATTTTAACACTATGTTATTGTTGAAGTCATAAAGTGTCTGTAGCGAAGACTGTCAAGCAGTCATTTTTGTAATCAGTCCAAGCAGCACATATGTGTTTTAATAAGTGGGCTTGAAATATAAACAGGGGCGTTTTCTCAAAATGAAGCGGAGCATAAAACCATATATGGTTTTGGTCACTAGAGAGAAGCTGCCTGTTTCAGTAGAGGTGCAGACAATGCATTAGATAACATTATATACAGATTGGAGCCAACATAGCTGCATTTTGGCCCCTATGTATGGAACACAAAATATAATGCATATTTGAATCTACGGGCCTTCCCAAAGATTGCTAGGTGGTACTAGAGGATTTATGGTTCTTAAGTGAATACATGTGCCATTTAATACATGTGCCATTGCTGCTATAAGGCACTTTCTCATCACAGACCTAAATGCTTTCTCTTTGGGAAAAACCAAACCAAACCAACAAAACAAAACCAACCAAATAACTAACCAAACATCCAAAACCAAAACCCAAAACCCACCAACCAACCAAAATAAGAAAAACAAACCTCAAAATCTTAATACCTGTAGTCTTTCCTTGCTGCATTGTAGCTGTTAATATACCCATTTAACAATGGAATAGACTGAAGTGCCTGTGGAGAACCTGTGTTAAGAAGGACAGAAGACCATAAACACATATGTGAAACATTTGTATAAGTTTTGTTCTGATAGACTCATCTGCACTCCAGCTCTTTTTAGAATAGTTGAAGAAAAACTTTCTCCGCCTCCACGGTGCATTCAACCGTATATAAAATTCAGTAATTTTTGCAGTGGTCACTGTGTTTGATTTACTTACTTTAAATTTAATTCAAACTCGTGAGTAGAAATTACGAAGCAAATGAGACAGTACTGTACTTAGCAAAAATTACTTGAATTGTACAAAGTAAGGAAGTTAAAGGCAGGCTTAGTATCAGAAATAAGGTCTTTTATTGTTAGCAATGCATTCAAAACAGTGATACTTTCTTCTGTTATTTAACATAATTTTCCCATTCTGTTGTATTTTTTATTGTGACACTGGTATTTATAGTACCTGAGTGATTTCTTTTTCACGCCATGCATATCCTAGTTACTTTTTCCTGGCTGATTTTATACCTGTGAGGTACATCTTGGTCTTCTAACTTGACCTGCTATACAAACTACAGACCAAGACACAGCAATTTCTGCATCAGCCATGCTATCTGTTCTGCACTGGGTGTCTTTCTGGGAGATATGTTACAGCTGAACTAAAGAATTGCAACAGATGGAAAATTCAGCACACTGCTATGTAAGAATTTGTTCCAAACTTTAGTCACTATCACTTGATATTTTTGTTCTGTTTCCAGCTCAGAATTGTCAAAATTGAATTTCCAGTAGTTCCATCTGTATCATTAATTGGATCATGATCAAGTTACAGCAATAAGTAAAATACTAAAAATTAATTTAAAATACCTCATTAGACTTCATTTGTAACAGAACTGGTCAAGAACATAATTTCCATGAACAGTCTTACAGACTATGACTAAGTCTCCTTCTAGCCTAGAGTAAACTGGACTTCTTCAGTGTCTCAGGATGAAGCACATTTCCCAGACCTCACACCTTTCCTGCAGTTTTCTTCTGAGCCCCTTCTGGTTTGTAAAGGTCCTTGACAAAGCATAAATGCTAGAACTGGACAGAGTATTCCAGGAATGTTCTCACTAATGACATACACAGATGGAGTATCACCATCTCCATCCGTATTCCACTGGTTAGTCATGAAAGGATTGCATCTTACATTTTAATCATAGCTTTATTCTTGTAGCTTACCTTCAAATTAAGTCTGCTCTAGATAGCTCAGTTTCCCAATAATAGTTGCTATGTAAATTCTTTTTCCTTTGGCCTCAGTTTTGACCACATAACAATATTGTGTTTTAATGAATTTATTGTAATGATCACTCCAGATTAGCTCATTCTTCTTTCATCATTATTAATTGTTCATCAAATGATTTTGTCACTTGTAAGTTTTTCTACTGATAATCTCACGTTTTCCAGACTTTGCTAAAGATACTGTATGGCATTGGAGAAAGAACAGATCTTCACAGGACCACGCTAGAAATATTTTTCCCTCCATGACTATACCTCATCTATATTTATTTCTTTACTACCTCCACTTTAGAATCTTTTGTATGATTTTTAACATATTTTTAATTTAAAGTCTTGATATTAATTAAGTTTTCTGCAATTTTCCCAGCATTCTGTAATTAAAAATATATTCGTACACCAAAATAAACTATCTTAGCTTGCATCAAATCTGCTGTCTGATCCTGCCCATTTGAAAAAAAAAAATTGTTCAGTGTTATTCCTAGCTACTGATGGGCTATAAAATACTTTTCATTAGCTTTAAGGTTGAAATAGATCTTCCTGCCTTTTCTGACAAAACAGATATGAATGAGCACATCTGCCTTTTGAACATTGTGATCCATGGTTTTACTATCCTTGCTGAGAACAGGATTTAAACCATTACTAAGATCTCACTTTTTCTTTATACACTTAATGTATTGTTTCTTGTTTCCCTCCACCCTCTACAGAGTTTTTCAAAGATATTTTCAGCTTCCTGTATCAATTGTCCATAGTTCCCCAGAGTCAGTTTTAAATTCACTGCTATTACTCTTGTTTTTAGTTGTGTGAATTTTCATTTCTGCCTTCATTTTCCACTCAACCAATAAAATATTTTTTAGGCTAAAGATGTCTGTTAAGAATTGCTAAGTAGTGTATCTTTTCACACTGAATTTATCAAATCTGAATGATATTTCATATTTTCATGTTTAAATATTTCCTGACACATAATTTTGCTCACAGTTTTTCACAGCCTTGAGAAAACAGTTTTCTAAAAGGTAAAATCTATATATGACTAGTAAAGTACTGCCAAGGCAGATATTGGCAAACTACACAGATGTTTCTGATGGGAAAAAAATAACAATCTTGCTCTGCCTTTCCACAAATACACATCAAAATAAAGTTAATTCCAGAAATACTCTGGGTTGTTGGGGTTTCTTTTACTCACCAAATTAAATTAATAATGTTTGGTTTGATTTTCAAATAAACATTTAGCAGTTTAATTCATTGCTGGCACTCATTTATCTGAAGGAAAACAATAGAGTGCTTTAGAAGTTAACCATAAATTCTAAATCTTTTAGCCTACTCTAACTCATGTCCTCTAAGATCTGCCAATGGCCCTTAGTCTCTCTGTGCCTCAATTTCCCATCAGGAAAACTGAAATAACAGTTTTCTAATATAAACAGATTTTATGTACATACACACAAAATTATGTGATGTCCTGGAAAGTATACTGAGAAAAGCAGATAAGTATCTCTCCTTAAAAATCAAATCAGCTTAATGGATCCCTCATCAGACTAAGTGCAGAACAATCCTAAAACTGTATCTAGCATTCCTTTGCTATTTACATTTTGGAAATTACAATTTGGAAAGGGCAATTGCGTCTCTGTTCCACTTTAGAAGTTCTGAACTTGTTAATTTTGAAAGTAAATATTGCATACACATACATAAAGCCAGTAGTACTAAGGAGATTGTTTTATTTCCTTTCCTTCTGTGTGAAAAATTTCAAATTAGGAAAAAATTGATTAATACCTTTGAGGTTTTTTAAGGTCGTATTAGTAGCATGGTAATTCATCTAGGCATCTGTGGATTTTTTGAATTTTCAGTGAATGGCACAAAAAGCAAGCTTAGTGTTTGTTGTCTGAGTCTTTAACTGAAGCACGTGTCAAAGAGTTCCTATAGGTAGCATGTGATAACCTTGCTAAATAGGCTGAAAACAGAACTCAGTTCTTTCAAAAGCAATAGTGAACCGAGATTAGATTAACTCAGAATTAACAGCCCAGTTGTATTTTAGGTACTCTGACAAAAAAAGACAAATCACTTGGGGCCGTACTGATACCATCTCTTGGAGATTTAGCAGGGGAACTGGAGAGAAAATGGAGACATGATCTTTACAGAATCACAGAAGAATAGTTAATGCAAATGTGAAACATGAAGGCTGCTATGAGCCTTCAAATTCTCAGTTTTGTGGCTGATCTGACAAGCGAATTAGTCTTTACATGTTTAATTAAAGAGCACATCGGACAATGATTAATTGTTTTGCTCAGGCCACCAAAGATGTTTCCTCCACTGCTGCTTGAGAGGTGACTTGCTCACATTTAGGTCCTGCATCATGATCTCTAAATATTTTTTCCTTTACAATGAGAGAATATTTATGGATACATCTGATATACAAACATTTCAGTTTTGAAAGGAAAGATTTTGTCTTCTTTCCTAGCAATTGCCACTTATTTAAATTCAGATCAGAATATGTATAATCTACTTGTAAAGTACACGAATTTCAAACACAAACATCTTAGACCTTAGCATCTGATCCAGCTTCTGAATGCTGAAGCGCTGCTGTTTCCATTCCAGCTTGAGGTTATGTGCAACAAAGTCCTGAGAACTTCAGTTCACAGGTGGTTTGTGTGTATGTATGTGTGTGTACACCTAATTTTCACAGGGTTAAATAAAAATTAACTTATAGAATCAGGAACCTGATTACAAATACCTACACTTATGAATTTTTCTGCTTGGCTAAAAACACCTTATTAATTTTAGTTCACTAAAACACAAGCCAGCTGTAACTTGACCCATTTTGAGTAGCTATACTTAAAACCGGTGTTATGCTTTCAGTACTAAAGACTGATAACTTGATAGCTCCCCAGGGCTTGTTGGTTACAGTTTAAGTCCAGAGTTGACATTACATGCTATTTTTCTGAAAATCCCAGCAGTGATATTACAACTGAGATACTGGTAATTGAAGATATAGTCAAAGATTGTTAGAGTGTGGATATCTTCAAACATACAGTATCATTCACTAACCTGCAATTTAATTCATTTTCAGGTCCCTTTAATCTTATGAAAATGGAACTGTAAAACCAAATGAAAACAGTGGTTCAGAAGTTTTGTCTGGGCCAAGACAAAACCAGCCTGGATTCTCTCACCCTTACTCACAGTGAACAGTAGGCTACTCTGTAAATAGAGTATTATTTCAATATGAATAAAGGTCACCCAATCTGGTGCTTAGGGATTACATAATAATTTTTCATCTGTGTTTTCTCAACATTTTAAAAAGTATGCACAACTCACTCATTCTTGTTTCACAGTTGAGAAGCTGGTGCAGAGCTAGATCAAATGAGATATCCTAGACTCTTCAACAAGGCAAAGGAAGCCAAAAATAGGACCTCATTTATTTTTCTGAACAGATTTCAGTAGAATAGGGTAGCATTCTTTTAAACTTTCTGTTTCTGCACCATTTTCAAGAAGATGTATTTCTAAGAAAAGGTGTCTGTTTTTATTAGTCATTTCTTAGACCATCAGTGGATGCAAGCAATGATGCTGTCTGATCCCAACAAATTTTTATTCCAAATACAGAAGAAAAAAATTAGCACAGATAGCAAATCTATGAAACTGAATGATTTAAGTCTTTCATGCGGATTAATGGAGTGTTTTATTCTATTTCCCAGAATTTATGTGTTTGTTTTCTCATAATAAAGGAAGTTTCTAACTTCTGGTTGTGAAGATAGCCTTGACAATGTAAACCAACATACTTTCATCTTGTTGAGTCCTCATCCTCACCAGCTAAAACAATAGCATCAAGCAAGTTAACTTCCCCCATTCATCTTGCCAGGGTGTCAGCCTTGAAGCAAAACATGCACACTTAAGTACCAACACTGTTAACCAATTCACTGCTTATTATCAGATTAGAAATTACTAGTCAGCACAATTAGACAGGGGGCGGCCACTTGGGATGTTCTTGACATGCTATCACTCTAAAATGTTGAACACACTATTGATAGGAAAAGAAAGAACAATCTGATAATTTAAAATGTATTTTTCTAAAATAAGTATCTGTGTAAAGCTGCACCCTGAAGATTTGGAATGCTTCCTAAACACCTTCTTCTGCATATCTGAACATCTTCCAAACAGTGACTTTCAAGATTTCTTTTCTACTCCCTACCTCTAATTTTGATGCTCTACAACCAGTTGCTGCCTGACTGCGTGATTCCTCTTCCATGACAGGGACTTCATATATCTCTTCAAGTTCTTTGAGAAAGAAGCATTCTAAATTGGCCCAAAAAGACATAGATGCACATTTATTCTGAATTGATGGAAACAACCAAGCAGAAATTATAAAAAAACCTATACTAACACCATCCTTATAGTATTGTAAGGATGAGAGGAGACATTGGGACCACATAGGGCCTACTCTCTCCTCTAAAACACTCCAGATAAAAGTAATTTCCAGTTATTATACACCACATTTTCTGTCTAGAAAGAAAAATACATTACTAATTGTTTCTGCAATGCTTACTGTGTCCATTTTACAGAATAAGAAACAGACATTAGGCTAAAAACGTGATTCAGCAGGAAAGCAGGGGCAGAGATGGGAAAGGATGCAAAGTCCCAAGACAGGTCTCTGTTTATTAAATCCCACTGCCTCTGCTCAGGTGACATTTTAAGCACATAATGCAAACTCTGTTTAACAGCTGCTTGGAAAAAAGCTTATGTGCCCTCTGGCCTACTCACCTCGAATGACTGAATTAAAGCATGAACCCAGAGCCACAGCATGAAACACTGAGGCTGCATCCCAAGAACATTGCCTACGTTCTTTGCTACAAGAACCTAAGCAGTGCTGCTATCCATGTGTCACCGTGCTGCCAACCTGCCAGAGGATAAGGCTGGCAGAGGAAACCAGCCCCAGTGGCAAAAACACTTCAGAAAGTGCCAGAGCAATGCAAATAGACCATTGCAGGAACCCAAACCCCATCACTGATTCCTCTCTCTGTATCATTCAGCGCACTTTGCTTTGGACCAGGAGCAAATTGATGTAATTAGTACACACAGCAAGTACTTGATTCCCAAAAGCCTATGTTTCCCACGTCCCTTTTCTTCCTACCTACATTCTTTTGCTGGACAAAACTTTACTGGCAGCTTTTCTCAAAACTTTTTTCTGCCTATGTCTTCCTGTCTCCAACTCTGTCTTGAGGCCTCTTTCAGATCAATTTTTTTTTACACTGAAAATGCAGATAAACACCTAATAACTTTTTAAAAATTCCATAGTATGAGGACAGGGGATGTATTCTTTGCATAATGAAAGCAAAAACACTTGGAGTGGAATTTTTTCAGAATAAAAATGTATTTTCTGACACAGTTCTGGGAGTATACCTATGTTGTTGTATTTATTGAGCAATACTTGACATATATTCATTTACTAGCCATCATGATAGCACTTAAATAAAGTCCATGTGGCTTTAAGTGATATGAAGCTTATAAAAAACTCTAAAATTTAAAAACTGTGTTTAGTTTCCTTAGCAAATGTTTAGCTATTGCACAGAGATTCCTTTTAAATGTTCTATTTGGAAGGCACTTTTCACTAACAAAGTTTCTGCTACTGGCACAGTTATTTTGTGAATGCATTTCCATTTCCATACCAAGGGGAGTGTGCAGAAGCCGCACTTGTAATGAGGAGTTTTAGCGAAGGCAGAAGATACCAGAGTGGCCGTGATCCCAAGCCGTTCACACACTGATGTTCAGGACAGCACATGTGGGTGCCACATGAGCAGGTGAAGCTGTGATTCTAGCTGTGTGGAAAGGCAGATAATAATTAAGCAATCAGATGTGCTAAGTGCATCATGCTGGGACATCGCTCCGTTTCAGATGGGTTGAGAGGTTTGAAACTGAAGGCAGCAACTGAGGAAGTGGCCAAGTTACAGCTGTAATCCTAAGGTTTTCCTCGTGGTCCCTGGAGCACCTCGGTGCCAGTCTTGTCCTGACACACTCCGGAAGCGTGCCAAACGCNTTCCCTCGTTCCAATTCCAACTTCGTGCGGTGAAACAAAGCGTCATCATGAAGCCCAAGGAGCTAAACCTGGCCCTGGCAGGGCTTTACGAGCCACGAACTGCACATCAGCCCACGCTTCTTCATCCTCGTTCATCCTTCCCTCACCATTTCNTTGTATTTATTGAGCAATACTTGACATATATTCATTTACTAGCCATCATGATAGCACTTAAATAAAGTCCATGTGGCTTTAAGTGATATGAAGCTTATAAAAAACTCTAAAATTTAAAAACTGTGTTTAGTTTCCTTAGCAAATGTTTAGCTATTGCACAGAGATTCTTTTTAAATGTTCTATTTGGAAGGCACTTTTCACTAACAAAGTTTCTGCTACTGGCACAGTTATTTTGTGAATGCATTTCCATTTCCATACCAAGGGGAGTGTGCAGAAGCCGCACTTGTAATGAGGAGTTTTAGCGAAGGCAGAAGATACCAGAGTGGCCGTGATCCCAAGCCGTTCACACACTGATGTTCAGGACAGCACATGTGGGTGCCACATGAGCAGGTGAAGCTGTGATTCTAGCTGTATGGAAAGGCAGATAATAATTAAGCAATCAGATGTGCTAAGTGCATCATGCTGGGACATCGCTCCGTTTCAGATGGGTTGAGAGGTTTGAAACTGAAGGCAGCAACTGAGGAAGTGGCCAAGTTACAGCTGTAATCCTAAGGTTTTCCTCGTGGTCCCTGGAGCACCTCGGTGCCAGTCTTGTCCTGACACACTCCGGAAGCGTGCCAAACGCTTTTCAGCCTAAGGAGAGCATTTGACATCTTTCAGCTGCTAAGACTCGAGGATTTGGGCTCTGGATATGTTCCAGTGCTCCTCTCCTACACGCCTGTACACACTGCAGCCCCCCCTAACCACCACCCTGTGCGGGATTCCCAGCTGCCGCCTGCTCCCGGGGATGGAGCCTCGTCCCTTGCAGCGCGGGGTCCCGGCGGGCCGGGGCCGGGGCCGGGGCCGATCCGAGCTGTGCCGCCGGCCGGAGCCGCGCCCCGTGCTGGCACAGCCCCTGGGCAGCGGCGGCGCGGGAGCCCGGG
>VYXC01010949.1:432706-506513 GCA_013397175.1 Platysteira castanea
ACGGTCACATCCGTGTGTGGCTCCGCGTTCCCACGCAGTTGTTCCACGCGCAAAAGTCTGAAGGGAAAATAAACAAACCTACTCTCCTGTGGACTGAAAGTCACAGCTTGCACTATGGGGCTCAGCCTCTGGGAACATTCCTCCTTTAACTGCTGCCACTGGCAGTTTGTGGCTTGCATAAATTGCTTCTCTTAAACGTCTGCTTCCCTTCCCATCAGGTCTGAGACATCTGTATTTTAAACTATAAGCTCTTCTGGGTGAGGATGATGTCTGTCTACACCCTTGCAGAGTGTTTAGCACAGCAACCCTGATGTCTTGCATCACTTCCAAGGCGTACAGTCATACACCGCTAGCAGTAAATGCACATCAGTGAATATGTTTACACCACTGGCTCCAGCTGAATACAAAGTAACTCAGAGTTTTGCCCTTCCTGATAGAAATATTGCATAGCATGAGCTCAAGCTATTTCTCAAACCACCTGCCTTTTCTTAGCTGTGTGTAGAACTGACTACTAGAAATCCCAATATGTTTTCTGCGTTATTAATATAGCTAATATTTTCATGAAATACTAGTCTGGTCTGGAATTCTCACCCAATCTTGAGCACAATAATCACGAAAAACACTTTCTGTCACATTATAAAAACTTTACTTGCAACAGTATAGAATCCTCTGGTAGCAAAATGCCATGTTGACATCTTTCCAGTATGGGAAATTTTTTCCATAGTTTTTTTCAATTCAACTTATTGCAAAACAGTTGCTTTCTGTAATATCACAGATTTATGCGGAGTTTACAATGCAATCATTACTCCTTGCTATTGAAAAAGATTTATTTAACCAGTTTTGGCCTTCATTCCAAAAGGCTGAATGCCAAATCATTACAGTGTATCTGGTGTTTGCTGTCAGAAAATATGATCTAGCATTAAGATACTATTCAGAGACTCTAAAAGCCAGAGAAAATAATTGTGGTAAATCAAAACCTCATAAATACTTTATAAAGTTGTTTTTAATCTCTGTCCTCGTGTGTGACAAAAAAGTACCAGTTTACATGCAGCCAGAATACATGAAGTTTGAGGCTTCATTTCCTATACTGTCTAAGTTTTAAAACAACATTAAAATCTATTCCGTATAGATGCAAAAGTCAGGCAGTAGTTGTCACATTATATTTTCTAGTACTACTGCAGTTTAATAAGCCAAAAGACAGCAAACCACTTTTCTAGACTTAACTCCAAATGACGTCTTTTCATTTTTTTTTTTTTTTTAAGAGACACTGAGAGGCTAAGAAACATATATATGGCTCTGAAGCTGAAGCCACAACTGTGCAAGCAGATACAGACAGGCAACGCTCTATGTGGTTAAAGGAAAGCACATGCCAGAGACTCGGGAGCAGCTGGCCCTGAATTTTGGCCTCAGCACACCATGTAAAATTGAACATATGCGTGGACTAGGTTTGACTCCCTTCAGATGCTTCTGAAACACAATAATATCTCACTGGGTAAGAAAGCTGCTCTGGCTTCCAAACTACCTATGCCAATAACTTTTTATTTCTCCACCAAAAAAAATGCAGAACAATTTTCCTGTGCAGCACATCAGTGTGACAGATAACAGCGACTGCCAAAACTTGGAGATGGCAGTATATCTGGGATGGATATTAAACTGAGTCTGTCTAGAGGCATGGGAAACTTGGGGGAGAAGCAGGCAGAATAATAAACTCAAGCAAAGATCATGTCCAGATCATACTTTGTAAAAATTCCACTTACTTATTTTTGCAGCACCAGAAATTTATCAATAATTTACCTTTTAAGGTTGTAAATTTCATAACCTGTGTGCCAGAGAATCTGCTACCTTACATCATACTGCATACAAATTCAGAAGCAGTTAACCAATGCAATATGGAGGGGTGCTTTTTGCAAAGAGGAAACCACAGAGGCCAGGAGGGAACACTGGTTTGAGAAAAGGGGATTAGCTTGGAGGTAGCACTCAGCCTCATCTGACTCACTTGCCTCTGAGCAGCTTAAACTGTGGCCATATTCCAAAGGAGGACAGAACTTATTAAATCACTGTTATGAATTGCTGGTGGAGGAAACTGAAGGTAGTAAAATCCTGCCAAGCTCTGATATTCATGGTAAGCTGTAAAAGCAATATTAGTTTTGCCCAGATGAGGGTTTTTTTGCCAGTGGGGAAGGAGACTGATCTACATGTTCTGAGGTGACTGATAATTTTATAGGCCTAGCTCAAAGAAAACAGATTTTCCAAAGAGAGGTGTTGATCACTATTGGAATATTAGGGAATTCTAACAAGGTTTCATGTTGAACACTCAGAACTTGATAATATTCAGAGTCTTCAATCAACTTGGAATAGTCTTGCCATCACATGGACCTGTGTCAAGTAAGAATGTCTCACCAAGCCTAGTAAGGGCATCTCACCAAGAAGAGAGCACCAACCAGAGCACCATGTAAAGTCTGTTTACTTATATCTTCCCTTCAGAGTGTTTAATCCATCCTAGCTCCTATTCTGTCAACCTGCTTTTGAATAAGTCAGCCCCTCTGCTGATGACTCTCCTGATGACTCTGCAATGACAGTCTTATTTTTTAAAACTTCCCAGAGGTAGTAAGCCTTAACAAATCTAGAATAAAATTCCAAAGATCTAAAAGAGCTTTGTTTTGAGGTGGATATTTCAGTGTAGCAGACTGCAGGTGTGATTTTATATGCATTACTCCCAATTTACCAGTATTATGGAATAAGAACTCCTTATTTGGACACTGCCTTCGACAGTCTTTAAATGCCCTCATAGCTGAAGTGTAAAAGCTGAAGCATAAAAGAAAACTCAGCATTGAAAATGGGAAAAGATGCAACATAGAAGAAAGAAAGTTTATTGCAGTTAGATTCAGCTTCTAAGAAATATAAATACAGCTTGGTACCAAGACAATTTCTTTTTATTGAAACATCCTAGT
This sequence comes from Platysteira castanea, assembly GCA_013397175.1. Lineage (NCBI taxonomy): Eukaryota > Metazoa > Chordata > Aves > Passeriformes > Platysteira > Platysteira castanea. Next base: position 435,658 of record VYXC01010949.1, read on the forward strand.
CAGCATATTACTTACAAGCACTTAAATACTTAGAGTGAAAGCACGGTAAGGTTTCATAGCAAATCAGTCAAAATCTACAACTTCTAATATTGCTGCCTGGACAATATTAATTCAGTCCTGTTACATACATATGAAAGTAAAAATTACTGACTTGCACTAGATGTTTCAATGGGGATGTTCTTAGTAAACATGTAGTGAATATTGCACTTTATCTGTCCAGTTCAAGGTGTGAAAGGATGTCACATTGTGGTACACAGCTCTGTCTTACTCTGAAGAAAGAAATAACATTGATCCTCCCAGATTTCACAACCACAGTAATTTTTATAGTGCTTCCATCAGCTACAAAGTATGATGATACCCATATAAACCTAGGGGAAATTGCCATCCACATTCTTACTCTCAACAAACAGAACTACAGACACAGCTAGAGCTGACAGACGAATTTCACACACATAGGAATGATTTTTTAAAAAATCTATCACAGCTAGTATTCTACAGTTTTTAAAATCACAGATCCCCATTCAGTTTAGCTGCAATTGTGAGAGTTGAGCAGTTCTGCAGCTTGGTCCTCCACAGCTTCTGCCATCAGACACCCCAAAAGCAATGGCACACAGTTTCTGAATGCCTTTGAAAGGGAAGTTTTAATAGTCACCTGGAACCACCTCCCAGGAAGCAGAGGTAGGAAGGAAAAACAGATCATCACAATACCTTGGGTTTGCTGTGCATGTAAGACGGTCTTTCTACCTTCTGCAGCCCCAGACCCATTCAGCACTCCCAGCCTCTGCAACAAATAAGAATGACTCCCATCACTACAAAATCCTGATTTGCCCTTTAATGAGCCCACCTTATACGCTGAAATTTTCTCCTGATAAAATAGTAGATTAACATATAAGAAAAGCCTTTTATAATTAGAAATGCCCAAAGAATTCATGTCATCTCTTCATATTCCATAATAAATTCCATAGTTAGAAAATGTTGAACGTGCCCCACTAATCAAAAAAAAAAAAAAGAAAAAAAAGAAAAAAAAGAGAAAGGTTTCTGAAGATCTCTGAAAGGTCTTCTTGTTTTGATTTCAAAATTTTAAAATGTAGTTTTCAATATTGTATTTAATTCAAAATAATAAACAAGATGACAAGAAATATTAAAGTATTGAATTCTGGTGATGGGGAAGCAAAATCTTGCAGCAGCATCAAAGCCCCTTTTTCTTCCCTAACACAAGGCTTTCTTTCCCTTAATGCCTCATTCCTTCATCTTGCTGCTTTGTCGTCCCCCGTCACCTGAGTTGTCTCCCTAAAGTACCTCTAGCACCCTACAAAGTTACAGTGAAAGATAGACAGTATCTTACTCCTGAGCACAGTGGCTGTGGCAACTGTTCTTCCTAGTGAGCAGAAATACAAGATTATCCCTAAACATACCCCACTCTCTTATCTGCACCAAAAGCAGACCTTGGGTCAAGGCTGGATCTGTATTTGCACTGATATATTTTCAGAGAGAATATAGTGAAAATAGAGAGTTCAATTATTCAAGTTTATTGTTGCTATTAGTGTTTACACTAAGAATATTCTTATCATCCCTGTCAGAACAATTACTGAAATCAAAACATTAGCGAAATAAATGAGATTTTCTATTTTATTTCCCAGGAGCCCGAGTTAGTTTTGACCAACATGAATTCTTGTAATTTAGGGACTATACCATCCTACAAGTCAAGTTCCGAGCAGCAACGTTTTCATAACATCTGAAAAAGATCAAAATATATTTTCATAAGCTCTATCCCTTAGAAACTATAATCAAAATTGAATAATTATTCTCTTTTTTCTCCTCTTTTTCTACTCCAGTCAATGTGAAACCTTAGGATGCGTAGAGACTTTCACATTATCAGAGTCTACAGTTATACCCTACTTGGTTGTGGTTTCTTGCTGATGTCTTCAGAAGACGTAATTTCCTTGTGACTTTCCCTTAAAATGTCATTTGACTTGAGAACTATTTTGTGTTTATGAAGAATCAACATAAAGTTCAATGACTGCACTATGGACTGGGTATTTGCAACGGTTTGTGAAGTTTTACTCCACTACACACTCCCCAACATGGCACACTGACAGCAGCTGGGCTCCAAGAGTGAAAGGCAAATGTGCCTTTCACATCCTTGGTGAAAAAGATCCATTACTTATTGTGGGAGCCCAGAATACTCCTCAGACCTTCCAGGGGGGTCTGGAGCCCTGCCAGACAGTTTCGGAACTCGAGACTGAAGCACAGAACTCTATGCTTGAGCCGTGTCATCGGAGAATGCTGCCCACATTGAGAGATGAAATGCAAAATAGAAAGAAAGTGTGTAATTAGCTTNAAAAAATAAAAGATAAAATAATAACTTATAGCTGTGAATATCTTACCCAATAGTCACTTCCAAAGATTTTTTTTCTTCTAATGCTGTGAAAGCTTCTGGGCTTTGAAAAATCTCTTTCCATGTTAAAGTTCGAGGTGCTAATCTTTAGAAAACAATTATAATCTTCTCAATCTGCATTCAAAGATCACAACAATATTATTCACATTTTAGATGTGAGGAAGGCTATATCTATATAGCCTGTCTGGAATTATTACAATTTATTTCTGCTATATCTGCTTCTCATCCAGTTTTATGTTTGAGACTCTCTTTCATGATAAATGTCTGCATTTGGTGAATAATTTTATTTTTTATAAAGCATATTAGGGGGAATGTGACAAAAACCTCTCTTCAATGGGATTTGTTGTGATGCGTTGCAATAGTAACTCAGCACTTTGGGAGGCAATAAAGAGAATATACACACTGCTGAGACAACACAGATCAAAGAGTGCTCCACTTACTGCTCCACACTGCTCCTCGCCCAAGGTTTTCAAACAGCACTTGTGATTACCTGCTCCCCTTCCTCTTCCATGAAAAACCTATGGTGTAACTGGGATCCTAGCCCAGAGAGGGTAATGGGCACATGGGACATGATGAGATCTGTCAATGAAATAATGCAGAACAGATTACATTTTAACATTTTATGTGTTCTATGCTGCAGAAGGAAATAATAAGATAAAGAGCAAATTACAAATTCCCAGCTGAGGAAATTCCCAGTTTCTTTTGCAGTCATGCTTTTTTGAGTTTTGAATGTTTTACAAAAGCTTACAGGAAATGCTGATGAAGATAAAAATTGCTTTTGATTTTGTTAGTTATCAGTGAATATTTCACAGAGGGGGTGGATAGATGCTGAATGAAAAGAGACTGAAAAAAAGGGAAAAAGATATTTTCCATTAACTCTAATACTTTTCTGAATTCAGCTGGCAGTATTTGAACCACTTCTGTACTCTCATGCAAGATGCTATAGAATTATTATGATGACTCTCTGAAATACCTAATTTTGGTCAGGTTCTTAATTTTTAACCTCAGAAAAAAATCCCAGCAACATCCTTCCAAACACAATGCTCTCAGTCCAGAAGAAAAATGAGTACTAACACAGTAGGTGGTCTTCCCACTGAATTGCTATCAATGCCTGCACCATCTGGGTTTTCCTTGGAGGCCTTGTATCCAAGAACTGACAAGACCCAACCTTACTTAATTTATGAGACAAGATCATAGCCAGTGATGATGTGAGTGCAAGAATGTATAGTAACATTTGTGAGGTTTACAAATATTGTATGAAACAACTGGTGTATAAGTAAGGTCATTATAACACCTTTATGGAGCTCTGTGTCACTGAACTTTCATGACCTATTCAGTTTACATTCTATGTGCCTGGGAAAAGTACCTAGTAAAGAAAGCAAGATTTCATTTTTTGTTGGAAATAATACAAAAGTTTTATTTACTGCTCATGGATCATGTTTTGAAACTCCAGTGTGTGCCCAATTTTTTTTCTATTCCAGGACAGCCAAAAGCAATAGTCAAGTGCTTGTGTAGTTGCCTACCAAAAATAAGATAAAGAATAAGACAGAGTTCATTAATTAATGCATAATTAAACAATATTTTTGCGTCAAAACCCTTACCTTTTTACTGAAATTTAATTTTATTCTATTTAGAATTTAACAGAGAAAAAATCATGTTTAAAGGACTCTAAACAAGAAAATTATATTTTTTAAACCCTGAAACAATACATACAGAAGAACACAAATTACAAACAGAAGATATCTTTATAAAGAACTATAAAAGACAACAGAGAGCCGCAAGCTCTTCAAATCTCTGAGCAATACATCTGAGTCATCTATATCACATATAGCTCACAAAGAAACTGATATATTTCATGATTAATAATTTCTTAACCAATAACCAAAACTAGAGAGGTTGAGGAAAACCTAGTTCAGAAGTTCATATCCAAGTTTAATACAAGCTGAGCTGAATTACAAGTCACTGTAGTCCTGGCTTCCTACTCATTCATGAATTTTTCATATTACCAAAAGATTTGTTTCTACCTTTTTACAGTTAGTAATTTGATTACTTTCTCAAAGAAGCATTTTTCTACTAACCTAGATATTACTTACCAGTTTAATTTTTTTCTTCTTTGTTATTTTCTCATTTTAATTATTTTGATTTCTTTTCTTCTCTTTTTTTAATAAAAAGATCCACTATGCAGACTTTCACAGTTCCCTAGAATACGCAATAAAGAGACAAGACATGAAACTTTGCAGCCAATATCCAGCAACAATGGGCACATTTTAACTTAATTTCCTCTTAAAATCAGAAGTACGTCTGGCCTGTCTAGACGAAGACATAGGATTAAGATTTCAGGCACCCAAGTTAGGAGCACTAGATGTCATAAAGAGAAGATAGAGGAGGGACAGGTTCTGTACTATCTACAATTTCATGGTGAGAAGACTTCCCTACAACTGAACCAGGCTTCAAGCTGTGAGAAACAGCTGTAACACCTCCTGATTCAGTAGGTGAATAATGTTAGAGATAATGTTGATGGCAACATAAGAAATGGGAATCCCCATGAGATGCACTGTCATCTGCTCCCGGGCAGCTGCTCTCAAGAATACCTTCTTGAGGCCAGCTGCACAGACATGGGTTTAGGAAAGGCAGGTCCTGTTGCCCTGGTTTTTGCTAAGCCTTGTGTTTTTAACCTTGGAGTCAGATTCTTTCATACAGTTTCATGTAAATAATAGCCAATGTTTACTTAACGGTATTTTCTGTTCTTCATTCCTTTTGTGATAAGAGAACTTTGATGAGCATCTTTCTTCTCCAGTGGGATTGAGAAGGAAGTGACATGTCCTCCAATCCCTTGTGGAGTTGGGAACTGTATATGAATGTGAGATGTGTCAATAATAAAAGACCATTCCCTCCTTTCTGCTGAACCTGGCAGGTGTGAGAGCGTCTTTATTGTGTCTTCTCAGACACAAGGTCCTACCTCAGGAACTTTATCTCCTTGTGACAACATGACCCACCTAGTGGATGAGAGATGGGCTGTGGATGTGTTTGCCTGAATTTTAATAAAGCCCTTGTCACCATCTCCCACACCATTCTCCTGGAGAAACTGGCTGCTCATGTTTTAGATGGGTACACTTTGCTGGGTAGAAAGCTGGCTGGACGACTGGTCCTAGAGAGAGATGGTGAATAGAGTTACATCCAGCTGGCAGCTGATCATCAGTGGTGTTCCCCAAGGCTCACTGCTGGGTTCAGCATTTTTTAATATCCTTATCAATGATCTGGATGAGGTGATGGAGTGCCCACTCAGTCAGTCTGAAGATGACACCCGCTTGGGTAGGAATTTTGTTTTGTTTGAGGGTGGGAAGGTTCTGCAGGGGGATCTGGACAGGCTTGATCAATGGGCTGAGGCCAATTGTATGCCGTTCAACAAAGTCAAGGGCCAGGGTCACCACAACCCCAGGCAGTGCTACAGGCTGGGGGCAGAGTGGCTCGAGAGCTGACCCTTGGAAAAGGACCTGGGATGCTGCTAAATCTGCACTATTTAGAAGTCCTTGGGATAGAAAGCAAAGCTCGGTTTCTCTGAGAAATTGTCTTTACTGAAGAACTAATAGTCAAATGTAAATTGTTTAACTGTTGTGAAGCCAGTGTAAGCCCACAGCAAAAGACCATACAAATTTAATCATATATTTTCAGGAAGAGGTCTGAGCAGGAAGGCTGTTCTATCATTCAGAGAAGAAAGCAATACATAAACATGGTGTTCACCTTTTCATGTGCAGGTACACAACAGGGTAAGGAAAGAGCATTTTGAAAAATGCAGGGTTGTTTTAACAAGAAAGTCTAATGCAGTTCCCTTTACTGAAAATACATCTGTGCATTATGGCTATCATATCTATGTTGCAGAGAGAGTCGCATTATGTAAATTCATATTCCTTCCTTCTGCTTCAGTCCCAGACTGATTCGGACATATGGTTTGCAGAATGCTTGCAACTGTCTCGTTTTTGGCACTTCAAATACAGGAAGCAATATGTTATTTGTATATTCTGTTAGGGACTAATACAATACAAAGCCCACTGAAACAGCTCAACTTTGGATCATACCCTTCAATTCTCTCCTGACTAGTCTACACTGTTTCCTGAAAAGGCATCACAGAATTTTTTGCAAAGGTAGTTTGACAGCTGCTCTACTGGTTATTACTAGTCTTTTCCTGCATTGTTCTGCACTTAGCCTGTAATTTTTTTCCATCGCCTCCGTGTTAGGCTCCAGACCTGATCTCAGTGTAGACAACAGTAATCTTTCCATTACTTCACTACAAACGGTTTAGATTGGAAACCAAGTCTGCTCTCCAGGGTGAGAAGTGAATTGCGTGACTTCCAACTAGAGAGACTCCACTCCCCATCAGGACACTTGGCTATTCCACCACGCCCTAGTTTCTGAGTACTTGTAGGAAAGCTATGGATGTGCTGTGTCAGCATGTTAGGCAACAGTAAAGACAAGACATAAAATATGTTTCTGTGATTCAGTGTCAACAATGCTTATATGTCATTTCCAGTTACATTTTGTTCTAATATGGCTTACATTAGTGTCATTTAATCATGGTTTTATTTTTCCTCTCCTTGAGTTTCAGTCCCAGAAAAGTTGTCTTACTGAAAATAGGATTGATCACAGAGAAACAATGATATTGAATATTACACCTTAATCTTTTAAAGTAGTACACATGGCCATTAATTTAGTCTTTGTGAAAGGACACTTTTTCAGTTCTGTATTTTAAGATCTACAGTAAGGTCTTCTCTTCTAGGAAGAAAACAGGTTAATAAATAATCCAGAGTCTGAGGTTTATTGGCCTTTTTTGTCATTCACCTCCAGTGGGAATTATAGCAAGGAACAGTTGCCCTTGTTAACCTGCAAACATTTTTCACTCAGTTAGGTCATTGCCTCTGGCTCAAGGGTCCAATTTTCCTTTCATTCATTAAGCACATTGGGAAGCGGAGTTCCTAACCCTTTCCAGTCTAAATGTGGAACAATCACATCCCCTCACAATCAAGTGCCAATGTGCTGGGACCTTTACGTTTCACTGTGATCTCTCAGTGACGCAAGTTTTTAACAATTGAAGGATATTAAGTCAAAAAGTTGTTTTCTAATTGGAGGAGCTCAAGGGATTTCAAATAATGAACTCTTATAAACTGGAAGCTGGTACATGTGCCTTTCCAATTATTTTTGTTTCAAATCAGGCAAGAGGGCACTGCTAATCTCAGAAAGCAGATTTCAGAAGTTCTACCTAGAAATTAAGGCTTTGAAGCATAACAGTTGAGCAGGCATAAACCATTAAGGCTTTGGGGAGATGAAATTACACAGTCTCATATGTCGTTTTACTGGATGTTGTAATAGCTAAGGGACAATGTAATTCCAGATTTCAAAGTGTGTTTGATATAGCTAATTCACTCCTATAAAGACAGGCTGAGAGGGCTGATGCTGTTCAGCCTGGAGAAGAGATGCCTCTGGGGATATTTAGAGCAGCATTCCAGTACCTAAAGGAAGCCAAGAGGAGAGCTGGAGAGGAACATTATACAAGAGACTCCACTAATAGAATGAGGGGTAATGGTTTCAAACTGAAAGACAGTAGGTTTAGATATTAAGAAAAAATTCTTTACTGTGGGGATAGTGAGACACCAGCACAGGTTGCCCAGAGAAGCTGCAGATGCCCCATCCCTGGAAGAGTTCAAGGCCAGGCTGGATGGAACTTTGAGCAACCTGGTCTAGTAGAAAGTGTCCCTGCCCATGGCCAGGGAGTGGAACTAGATGATCTTTAACATCCCTTCCAACCCAAAGCATTCTATGATGATTTTATGATTCCCTTTGGAGCATTCATAAAAAAAGAAGGGAGAGTGAGTGTTTCCTATTGATAAAAGACTTTGCTACAGAGAATCTTTGGATGAATGAATGGTGGTTGCAGTCTAGTAATTAAGAGCCAAACACTTGAGTTCTTCATATACAGAGGTCTCTATACACATCATTGGCTGTGCCAAAATACAATAAAAAAAATTCTCTCTGCAATAAGTTAGCAGTAGTGTTTAAACAGGGCCAGCTCTAAAAGATAAGCAGAAAAATCACTAATCCTTTGCAGTGGTATAATTGGAGATTTTGTGAAGTAGGATACTTTAAAATGGGAATGAAAAAATGGGAAACCTCTGTACAACTGCTCAGAAGAGGCTTTGAGACATGGCAAAGGAGAAGACACCTGAGTGGGAGGAATGTAGAATATTTTGAATTTCACATCATCTGATTTCTCCTCCTGCTGAGCGGTCGGGAAAAAGTACAGGAAGGATTTCTCAGGAGCTCTATGCAATGGTGTCATGGTATAGTGGGGAGGGGTAAAATGGAAAAGTCTAGTTAGGACATGAGATAAGCACTGTATGAACTGTACATATGGCAGTGGAGTATGAAGGGAAAGGGATATAGGCTGAAGACTGAGCAGAGGGAAATAATACTCAAGGGTCTGGATGTGTGGGATGTATATAACAGCCTAGTTGCAGATGGAGGAAGAGAAAGGCTGATATTAACACTGGCATTACACAGCAAAGAAAAAAGAAAAGAGCTGATGGTTAGAGGCTGGCAAAAGAAAAGCTGCTGTGGGCTTTCATCTTGAAAATATTGAGCTTATTGTGGTCTGTATAAAGATTCCCAGAAAAGTTAGCAGGCATGTCAAGGGAAGTAGAATATTGTTCAGTGGGGAGAGATGGAAAGGGAAATTTGGGAATTATGTCTTGGCCAATTGTTGAAGAAATTGGAACTAACTCAAATTTTCAGGGAGGTTCCCAAAGAGAGGGGAAAGAAAAACTGGTGCTTTTCAAAAACACACTCATTCAGCTTCCTTGTTACTTGTACAACTGATGTGTCGAATGTCAACATTTTGTTATTTCTAAAATGGAGAGGAGAAATATGTTTTGTTTGAACCATGTGACTGCCTACATGCAGACAGAATAAGTGAAGACTTCAGCTGGAACAGTGTAGGGTAATTAGGCACATATTTTGGGGTCTTTCCTCAATGAGTTCTCCATGCAGGCAGGCCACTTAGCAATTTTTACACTCCCAAAGGCTCAGAGCTGAATTAGGCAGGAAACTGGTCAGTAAGAAAGTTAGTCACAAAAATTCAGAAGCAATTTTTGTTTCTATTGGAATTTTTCAAAATTAAATTCTTAATGTTTATATGCATAAATATCTTTAAGTATATCTGCAGAGAGAGAAATTGAGAGAAACCTGTATCTTTAATAAGTATCAGTATACTTATAAAGATAACATTCTGATCTGTAAATATTGTGTCAGATACCAGGTAGAGCAGGCTCCTGTTCAACTGTGTTTGCATCCGTCCAGCAGAAGTTCCCCTGGGCAAATAAGGAGCCAGAAGGAGTAGCTGGAGGATCCACACTACCCCACTTCCTGTCCCATAGGGTCCAAAGCAGGCAGACTTCCCTATGAGCTGGAGTTTCCCAAGGCTTTTAGAAAACTACTGACTCCAGGAAAACTTCATTTTCTTCCTTTTTTTTTTTTTTTTTTTTTTTTTTTAATCCAAACATGAAAGTCTTCCATACTGGAATGAAAACAAAGCTGTTCAACTTTGTATGTGTGTGGTAGATTTATGCTGGAGGAATTCAACTGTCTCTCAGATGGTGGGTGTTACAAAAGCCTGGGACATCAGAGATTCAAATTCTTGAAAGAATAGTTCTTCATGCATACAAGAAAAAGAAGCTGAGTGGGGTCTACCTCTTTTTTTCTAACCTGGGTCACAAATATTTTTCACTTATGTGTTGCCTCCCAAAAGAAACCAAACAAACCTGATATACTGCTAAAGTTTCCATTTGGACAGAACACCATATTCTTTGGAAACTCCAGTGAAGTATAGTTTTTCGACTCCTGTACTCAAAAATTTTTTGAGAGCTTGAACAATGCCATGAGGCCAATGCAATTTTCCAAAGCTTTTCCTCTGAGTATCGACTTCAAGTAAAGCAGTCTGAAGACAGCTTTATTTCAAAGGGAATGTCTAAATATCATTTTGTGTGAAAGAAACTAAATTTAGAAATACCAAAACACTCTGTGGAGTGAGATTGCTGCTTTCTGCCCAGTTCTAGTTACATACAGGTGTTACTGGAAGCTCAAGAGTCTTGGATAGAGGATGAGCTGAATTATAGAGAAAGAATAATTTTACTGCCAGGTGTCATCCCAAAACCTGTAATGCTGTTGCTACAAAGTACACACTTTCAATGTCGGCAGTTACTATAATTTTACTTCAAGTCTACTGTTATATGGTGGTGTTTCTAAAGGCCCAGCTTCTGGAAACTTCAAAGACATGTTAATTTAAGTGCAATATCTCCGTTTAGAGTAGATTCAGGTTTGTATTTGTCGCAGAGAAAAGTTTAAAATCATGAACCAAAATGCTCAACCATCACAGAGCAGGCAAAAAGACCCTTCTTTTCACTATATCCCTTTGAAGTTCATTAATTTTAAGTAGATTTCTGAATTTCTGGAGCTAAATTCATAATGTTTGAGTGCTCAGTTTTGGCATAGTTGATTTTTTTTTCTTCCCACACAAGCTGATTCAAGCAAGTCATGAAAAGGGGCTGAATATTTTTAGTTACAACGCTCTGGCAAACCTCTGTTTGCTGACAAGAGAAGCATTTTTGAAAGTCACAAGAAACACTGAAAATCTTTTTGTCAGCTTTAAAAAAATCCAAGTTGCACCTCTGTATTCCAGGCCACACAGACTGGAATAAATTCTGAAGTGGAGATTGCAAGGGAAAGAATGTCCTTATATACATTTGTTAAATGATCCAAATGCAGTACTGATTCTTTACATTATAAGTCAATGTTACAAGACAAACTTTAATTCTGTGAGTGCATCTGATAATAACAGATTGTAACAGCCCGTTCAGGAAGAAACACTTGTAGGTTAACTTCTTGATCACATTGAGAAATTATTTAAGAAACACTGCAAAAGCTGTTTATACTTTCCACATATTATACATAAATATTTGTTTATGGAGCAACTGTGTGGTGCTTTGCCTTTGTCAGCAACTGGAAATTGTTACTAATAACAACATTTAGGGTTATAAATTCCATAACCCCTATCTGACTCCATGCTGTACTTTCCAAGAAATTGCAATGTGAGAACTCTGGCCTGGGCTTCAAGGAAGAATTATGCTGAGATACACAAAAGTGTGCTGTGAGAAACTTGTTAAGTGCTTTCTGTACTCCACATCACCACCATCCCCACAGCCATGCAGAGGACACTGAAGCCTTACACAAAGGTGTGTTTACAATGTCAGTTAGCCAGCAGTTTGAGACCATTTTTAAAACCAGACCTAACCTCTACCATGTACTTCATTATCACAGAATGACAGAATCATTTAGGTTGGAAAAGACCTCCAAGACCATCAAGTCCAGCCTTTGACTGATCACCATCTTGTCAACTAGACCATGACACTAAGTGCCACACCCAGCCAATTTCTGAACACCTCCAAAGATGATGACTCAACCACCTCCCTGGGAAGACATTTCCAGTATTTAAAATCCTTTCCACAAAGAAGTTCCTCCACGTGTCCAAGATCTTTCCTGGTGTCCAAATCATGATATCTCATCATTCTTCTCTGCCATCCACTTCAAACTTCTCTCTTCACTAAGGACCCAAGCCCATGAGCTAACGAGCTCTACGGTCATGTAAATACTCCTACTAGACACAAACTTTATCCTCCAGTCATATTTCCATGTTTGACCATCAGTTCACTGCACTGGAAAGTTTAGTTTCAATTAACATCCCACAACAAAGAGCATAAAGTCTGAAGTGTGTATTTCAGACATGTTAGCAGTCAGTTTAAAGACTTAAGGGTGAGCCAAAATCGAGCCTAATCAGCAAAATTCCTTCCTTGTATTCCAGATAACAATGTCAGACATTGGTCAGATACTTGGGTACTAACAGAAGAGCTTAGAGAATTAGCATTTTTGTAATCTTGTAAGGTACAAGGACCTTCTATGTTACCTTGCCAGGTGTAAGACATCTTATACATCTTATACAGTAGGATAAATAAATGAGCTCAGGAACATATTCTGGATGTTCTGCTGTATGGCAAGGTTCTCTCCTTCAGTGAGCACAAATCCCAAATCCAAAAGTTATCCCAGAGAAATTAGCACAGTATTTGGCCCATTGTTAGCATACTACGCTTAGCAATCTCTAACACAGAACAATACCCAGTGGATTTTGAGGGTTCAGCTTTCTTCCAAACTATTTCTTTCCTTCATACAAAAAAGGACAAAAAAGAAGAAAACACAGAGGCATGGGAAAGTAAGTTAGACAGGAAACAAGTCTGTATTCACATTTGTTACCCAGAAGAAAAGTAGATTTGAAAAAAAAAAGATACATGTTTAAAAAGCTGAACATTTTAGCTTAATTTTAATTAGTATTTATTCAGAGCCCTTTGGGAAAAGAATGAATGCCATATAGCATATCTGATGCTGGAAAGCCCTGAATATCCTCAAATTCTTGTTGATTAAAGTAGAAAACATGGGAACAGAAGGTCCTATTTTATATTTTTTGTTTGTAATCTAGGCCACAGTTTGATAATAGTTAAGTAAAACATTAGCGATTTTTTTTATCATGTGAGAATTCCTAAGAGAAGAATCTTGTGAAGGTCTATGTTTAAGGGTCTGTAAGAGATGAACCTCATCTGCTTTAACTGATTGTGTGTGTGGTCAGTATTCCTAAAGTAATCTCTTTTATAGCAATTTTGTTGAAAGATTTTTCTAATTCACGTCTATAAGACAGATAAATGCAAATGCAGGGACTATAGCAGACTCAGATAATCTTACCTGTCATTGAAGAAGCAGTTTAAGAGTAGTTTTGTCTTCAATAATATCACTTAAAAATTCAAGAAACAAGAAGCAGTTCGTAGAGTTAGAGTGCAAACTAACTCAATCCATTGATACTCATTTTGTACTTGCTATACTTCATGGGAACAAAGAGTAGAGTTCTCATAAATCAATAAAAAAGCAAACGACATGTGGACTGACCATATGTGAGAATAAAAGTAAAAAATCACTACTGCTAGACTCATCCATATTTCTTACTTTCCTATTAGTAGGTACATCAAGTCCTAGAACTTTAGAAAGTCCTCCAATGACAAATCATTCAGGCTTTTTCTCACTACTATATAATTCCCCAAAAGTGTTCTCACTCTAGTGCCAGAAATCACATCTGCTGGCCACTGTCATCAAAGAAAAGGTGAGTAAATTCTTCCTAGTACTCCCTCCCTAAAAATTCCTTTGAAAGGAGCAGTTATCTCAATAGAAGGTATCATCCCCAGTTCTCTTCAACATCTTCATTAACTATCTGGACACAGGACTCAAAGGAATACTAAGTTTGCTGACAGAACTATATTTGGAGGAGCTGTCAACTCCCTCAAGAGCCGACAGGCCCTGCACAGAGGCCTCAACAAATTAGACAGATGAGCAATTACCAAGTGTATGAATTCTAACAAGGGCAAATGCTGGGTTCTGCACCTGGGATGAGGCAACCCTGGTTCTGTGTACAGGCTGGGGAATGAGATGCTGGAGAGCAGTGCCGGCCCGTGAAAGGGGCCTGCAGGTCCTGGTTGATGGCAAGTTGAACACGAACCATCAGTGCCCTGGCAGCCAGGAGGGACAGCCCTGTCCTGGGGGGCATCAGGTACAGCATCGCCAGCTGGGCAAGGGAGGGGATTGTCCCCTCTGCTCTGCACTGGAGTGGCCTCACCTTGAGTGCTGGGGGAAGTTTTGGGTACCACAATGTAAGAAAGACATTAGAGAGCATCCAAAGGAGGGCTAGGAGGATGGTGAAGGTCCTGGAAGAGAAGCCGTATGAGGAGTGGCTGAGGTCACTTGGTCTGTTCAGCCTGGAGGAAGGGAGACTGAGGGGAGACCTCATTGCAGGCTACAGCTTCCTCACAAGGGAAAGAGGAGGGGCAGGTACTGATGTCTTCACTCTCATGACCAGTGACAGGACTTGAGGAAACAGCATGAAGCTGAGTCAGGGAAGGTTCAGGATGGCTATTAGAAATAAGGTTGTTCACCTAGAGGGGTGGTTGAGCACTGGAACAGGTTCCCCAGGGAAGTGGTCACAGCATTAAACCTGTCTGAGTACAATAAATGTTTGGACAACTCTTCCAGGCACATGGTGTGATTCTTGGGGTGTCCTGCACAGCACCAGGAGTTGGACTCGATGATCCTGATGGCTCCCTTCCAACACAGCATTTTCTATGATTCTATGATCTCTATTAGCAAAATCTTCCATTATTAAAATCTCATTTGCAGCACCACATGTCACATTTCTCTTAAGAATGATCACTGTCACCCGCCAAAATTTTTTTTCTTTACCTTGTATCACATAGGAAGGTGTTGCCCAATGATGGCTATGTTTTGGAGAATCACTACCAGACACTGAATCTCTGGCTTGAACTTCCAGAACTCAGTGTGGTCTATAAAGTCAGGTGCTGACAATGTACAAACAAATCCCCATTCTTGTTGCACAATCCAAAGTGTGCAAAGAGATTAAATATTATTACTTGATCTAATACAGTGGAGGAAGAGTGCTATGCTTTTCAAACATAGTTTTTAGCAGTCTGCACAGTAGACTTTGTCTGGGAGAGGTTACAGCACAGATTCTAGTGCACTGTTCATGAAAAGACTGCAACTAAAAGAAATAACTTTCTCTATATCAGTATATATCTGAAGAGAAAGGAAGAACAATTCCAGTGAAGTTCTGCTTTATGAAATCATGGCAGTGTTAACAAGGCATTACTAAAACAGCATGTTCTTCTAAGAGAACTGGCAATTGTTGATGCTTTGTTGGAAACATTCTGGTTTTCTAGGATGGGTTTGTCAGTTGGAGGGTGGAACTATAAAGCTCAAAATATTTCCTGAAACACTTTAAAAGTTTTAAAAATGAAAGTCACTTTCATTAAGGAAACTATTTGTTGCAGTCCGGTATTTGATAAATATTTTCATTAAAACATATCTTGGCTTTGAAAACAATGTAATTATCAGCCTACAGATCCATTCTCCAAACCTTTATAAAGGTTAAAGGGTAGAGATGATGAGTTTTTGTGGGGGTTTTTTGTTGCTCAAAATTAAATTCTCCACCTAATTCTGGATGAGAGGGAGAAAAGATTTTTTTGATTCCAATTTCATTCAAATAGAAAAAAAAATTAGAAAACAGTTCCAAACCTCTTTTTACATATGACCCATCAAACTCTGTATTTTGGCTCTCAGATACATTCTCTGTTTCAGAGAGGAGATGCGTTTTTCACTTTAATCTGCCTAACTCACTTGCAGTGAGCCTGCTGTATGAGTAGCAAAATCAGCTTTATCCTGTCCTGGACAGGATGCTTACTTATCTCCTAAGTTCCAAAAATTTGCTGTACTCACCTAGAACGCACACTGAAGACAAGCCTCCAAATGCCTATCTGTATTACCTTGAAGGATAATTAGGTTTTAAATTAACACAAACTGTACACTTACCAGGTTTTCCAAGATCAGCTGCTTCAGGATTTCTCTCAAGACATCTTTTTTATTACACTGATTCATATCATTCCAAGGGTCTGGATATTTCCTTATCCTATTTCCCTTTCCAGCAGCTGTTGGCTACCTTTGATCTGGGAATATAATTTGATAGAGTAGGGTGCTGTGTTCTGGCTCCTCTCTTCCAGTACCAGAGGGGTCAGCCATCCACATGTGCTTACTTTTTATATGCCCAGAGGTAAATAATCACACTCAGTCTCTCTTTGTGTTATCTTCCAGCTTTCCAACCACTGGTAAAGCTTTTAGGTATTTTTAAAATCAGGGAACATTTTCCCATTGATGTAACAATGTCCAGAATTTTCTAATTTGCTGTCATTTTCTCTGCTTCACACTAGGTGTCCAGATCTGCTTGAACACAGGAGAGGGAAATGTAAAGATGTGAGAAAAGAGCATAAGTGTCAAACTTCACTGTGACAATCTTACAACACTGTCTTTTGGGAATCAACCAATCAATCAATAAAGCAAACAAGCAATACCAGCTGAGAAACACCAGAACAGGTGCTTAGTTTCTGGGTTTTGGAGCCTTCCTATTCTGATCACATCTTCCCTTTTTCTTTCCTTTCTTTGTTAGGCTAAAACTGAAGTTACTGTTTCTCATTCCTATCCAGTTGCCTTTTGTACAACATATTTATTTCTTGTCTTTTTATGTTTGTATAAGAATCTTGTAGCACTCAAGTACACACACGGAAAAACAAAGATTAATCACATAAACTGAAAACTCGGAAGAAAATAATCAACTGAGCTGAAAATGTTTAAAGTCCTGCAAGGGTTTAAAAGGTTACAAACTGAAAGGACAAAGGTTTTTGGAAGCAGACTTACTAGTAAACAACCTCACCATAACCTCATGCTCATATAAGGAGTGAAGAGGAGGAGATGGACCCATTAGGCAGGAAGTTATAAGAAATCTGCTGAGCTGAAAAACAGCAGAGAAAATAATATATGAAGGTCTACAGTTGAATCTGAAGAGGGGGAATCTCCAAGGACTAACTGGAGAGAAGAAACTACATTACAACATTTTCCTGGCCTATAAGCCTAAGTTAGGAAGTAAGCAAAGTCCAGACCCAGTGCCAGATCACTGGGATTCACTGAAGCTTACTGTGTGCCAGAACATTCTCCAATTGAACAAGAGGGAACAGAGACAACAATGACCCTGTTTTTTATAATCTTTCTTAACTAGGAACTGTAAAGCAACAAAACCTAGGGACTGACCTGGAGACGATCCACATGAATCTGCTTAGCTGTCCACAGGAAGAAAACTCCCAGAACAATACACAAGGGATCTGGATGACTATCTAAGTGTAGAGAAAGAGGTTCATCTCTCTTACCAGACAGGATGCTCAAGTAATGTTTTAAAGGAATTTCTTCAAACTGACATTATTTTTCTAGTGTGAGAAAACAAGCCAGGTTACCTATCAAGTAACGAGACAATACCAGTTCAAAGAGCATCTGACCTTACTATAGCATGACACTAGAAGCAACGACTATAAAGAGAAGTTACTGGAATGGCTATCTATACCTATTTATATTCAGCTTAACTGGAAAGGGGGGTCAACTAAATGCTGAGGAAATGTGGTTAACTGACAAAGCACTGTGCTACAGTCAAAAGGAAATATGAAAGCCAGGTTAGGAAAGAATAGGAGCTGAAGGCAAGTGAAAAGCCTACATGGAAAAAAAAATGTTGTTGCAAGAACCCAAAAGGTGTTTATTTTAGAGAAAAAGCAAGGGGGCAGGAAATGGAGATCCAGTAATGACTCCACTTACTATTTTAGGCTATAGAGTCTGATGATGCGTGAACTTGCAAATAATTAATATAATTAAATAAACTTAGAGTCCTCCTTAGCATAATAGATTGTTTTCATACAGTGATCTAAACACATAAAGGGAAGTGTACCAGGTTCTTCCTGGAGCAGTGCATGTGTTAAGGTACCCATTCCTTCACAGTTTCAGACAATTGTACAGCAGGCACTATACTAGAGGGAGGTAATCTAAAATACATTCAAAGCCATATATGTCTGTTATTTCCAAGCTGAAAAGAGCCCAAAACTCTTTGCTCCATCTTCATATAATATAATTTGTCGAGAAAGAGGAAAAGGAACTGACAGAAGAGTGTGGGATCACAGAAGCATTTCACATCGCATACCTTAGTTTACTGACTTAGGATTCTCTCTGCCTTTCCGATATTTCTACAGTGAGTAGAGGGGGACAAACAGTTTTTCAGAAATGGTCCCAAGATGTGTCTGTATCCTCCGCTGAGTACTTGTAAGGAGTTTGGAAAGGTTAGTCTTCCAGGCTGGGTGCTTCAGTCGGGTGTCCAAAGTCGGACAGTGGCTAACCCCGAACTATCCCTTATCCCAGTGCCTCAGAGATTAAAGTAAAATAAGACTTCAGGGGTCAACTCTCTGTATAAATTAATTCCTTAACTCTAGTCTGTACTATGTAATATTACTTTCAGGAAGGTTTCTATACATAGAGACTACATAAGGTCAGCATTTATGTCCTGAAAATGAGTCCCTTAAAAATTCTCCTGTGCTCTTGAATTGCTTTACAGCAATATTTGTTCCACATGAACATTTGCCTCACCACACTTGTCCCAGCTTGTTATATATTTCTTTGTTCAAAGACTTGGCTTCTCATTCCACAGAAATCGTTAATACAAAATTTAAAGGATACAGGGTGTCTGATGCATAATTGCTTCCCATTCTTGAACTGCCAGGTTTCTCCCCCTACACATAGTCATGGCACTCATGATAAAGAAAGAAATCATCCTCCTGGAACATTTTAAATGTCACTGAAGCAAGTCAGACAAGCCAGAAGGACCAGGATGAGATAAGAGTGGAGATAATAATCTCACAGAGGTGAAGCATGTAGAAGCTGAACGATGGACTCTGGTAGGAGTAAGTTCAGTGAAGCTTTTTGGGGTGTGAGTGGATGAGGAGGTAGGTTCAGCACATAAAGGCAGTGATGTGTGTGTGTACACATACACATGTGTTTGTTTATTGTAGATGAAGGAACTGAGTGAATTCAAAACTCTATAATTCAAAATAAAATGAGCTGAATTCATAACACGTATTTGTGTGGCAGCCTTTACTGCACATGTCACATCTGGAATAATCTGGGGTCCAGATGGCTGCATAATGAGAGCTCACTGGCCTGTCCTGGGGAAGGTTCCCAAGTCTCTTCCCACACATGTTGACTCAGGGAGCTGCAGCTGCTGTGCCAGTAGGCACACCACAATGCAGGCTAGATCCATGTACGTTTGAAACAAGTGCAACCTCTGTAAAATAATTCATCTAGGGTGGGTAAGCCTGGAGTAACACAGACTGGAGTAATCTTTGTGACAGTGACATTATGAGGAGGGACTCTGCTAAAGGAAGTATTTCACTGTTAGGCTACAACAATTCACGAGAGGACTACAATCTGAATTTCAATAGTTTTTGCTCCATGAATTACCAATAGCTGACTGCTCAGCAGTCAAAACTATGGGGAACAGTCATCAAAACAGTGTATCACTACTTGGGTACTTTAACCCCATTCATTCTTTTTTAGAAGTGCTGTCAGGCTGTTGGCTCTGCTACAAAAATAGTATGAGCTAAGGAAAGACATGTGAACTCAAGCCTAAAGCAGCATTTAAAGGGAAACAGACTATACAAAGTATTAAGGCCTGTGGTGGTGAAGGAGACACATACATACAAATGCTGAGTCTATTGGCTGGTCACAGAGAAGGGATTTTCTGCAGGCAAAATAAACTCCAGCCCTGTTATTAATGTTATTAATTCATTCTGGATCATCCTTTGTGCCAGCTCCACCTATCATTCACACTTCATGGATAGTTCAATTAAAAGCACTAACAACTGCCAGCTTTATAATGTTAAAAGAAAACAGTTGTTATTAAAATAGAAAATAGCAGCAACCCATATCATCGGACCACCATAACATTGCACAGCTTGGCACAAGTCTCGAAGTCTCTGCTCTACTGAGGCCTTGTCCAGACCACACACAGAGCCTGAAATAGAATATAAATCATTAAAAAAAACAAGATGAAAATAAGATGTTATGTCTTAATCAGGATTTGCAATATAATCATCTACTTTGCCTAATCTGTAAGTGGCATAGATGATAAAATTTTCCAGCCTAGGGGAAAGTCTGATATTCTGATACTTATTTTTATAATTAACCAAGACAAAAGTTTAAAAATTTTCCTTTTTCTTTTTTAGCTTTTCAGCTGAATTATTTTAATATTCTTGAATCAATGTATTTTATCTGATCTGTCAAATCCAAACTGAAATAAAAGGGTCAATTCTCTCTACTAGCATGCATCCCCAGGGACTAACTGTCATGCAGTATGGAAAACATAGTCCATATGCACAGCATCTTTTCTATAGGGAAGAAAAGCATGAAAGATCCAAAGCAACAAATTTTATATGTCATTTCTAAGCTTATGCTGAAGCAGAAATTAAACCCTGGCAGACCTGAAATATTTCCATCTCCCGTGAAATCTTCAGAAAGGGGGAAGAGAAAAAAAAGAGGATCCTTTCTTATTAAAATTTCTCATTTGATAAAGCCACGCTTACTGACATGGAAAATCCTTTTCAAGTTTAATTATCTCACATGTTAAAATTACTGTCAACTTCATATGAATACAAAGACCAGCCACTTCCAAATGTGTATACATATAATCAAAAAACTGCTAGAAAACACCCATTCTGATATTTTTGACATTTAACATGCAACCATTAAGAAATCTTCAAATCAAGCATGTTTTTCCAACTGTACTAGAGTTCTCCTGTGCTTGTATGTTATTATACAACCTTTAATTACACAAAATGCACACTATTTTTTCCACAGACTGTCCCCACCCCTTGCCCCCCACCCCGTTTCATCCGCTGTGCAGAGTGAAAGGTGCTGCAGAAGTGAATCAGTGTTGTGCACTGAATGAGCCCATTGTCCCTCAGTCCCTGGCCTTGCCTGGCTCGCTGCACGCCTTAGAAGGTGTCCAGTAAATGAGGCAAGGGGCTGCAGGAAGAGGATTGTTCATCCTGTGCTCAGTGTGCCTCCCCAAAGTGCTGTCTGCAGTCATGCCATTAAACATACTACTTGCAGTTCTCATGCACAGGGAGACCAAGCTGATGTTGTCTATAAAAACATAATGGTAATTTTCTATATTTTTGAATAGGAACATTTGCAATGTTCTTTTATGTACAGAGCAGTAGGACTTCTGCACTTGATATTAGACCTCAGCTGGCCCAAGCTTTCTGCAGTAAAAGAGAGTATTCACTGACAAACTTTAACTTGCAGACACATATACACATACACAAACACACACAAAAATAGAGGGAGGGTTTAAAATAAACTCCTGTAATACTTGAACAAATGTTACTCAGCCATTGAAGAAAGCGAAATCCAGTCTATACCACTGCTGCTGAAGGGTGGCCATTCATTTCAGTATCAGAAAGCTTGTTATGTTGTGTCAAGCTGATGCTGCTGAAGACTACTGAAGTGCTGATATGTGAACCTAATTTGGAGGATTTGCAAGCTGTGGAACTAGTAAGATCACAGATAACAAGGGGATGGATCTATTACACACTTTCTCTGGTTTCACCATGACATAATGCTCCGAAAATCAGAAAGTAAAATACAGAGTTGGCCCCAGTCCAAGCATCCCAATATGTTAACTAAAAAGTTGGATTTGTGGGTGCAGCATCCAATTAATTTCTTTTTAAAAAATAATTTAATTAAAAAAAAAAAATAAGATAATCAACAGTAGCGAAGGTTAGAAGTCCTTGTTAAAGACACAGAACAGTCTTCTTCCCAGGGGTAGACTTCAGTGGAAAATCAGAAGGGATATAGTGCTGTCTCTTTCCTTTTCCCCTTCAATGAGCATCACTTAGCACACCGTGAACCCTGGGTCACACACAGTCATCTGGTTTGCAGAGCTCCACTCCTCCTTCCTCCCTCCACATCACAACTCAGCTTAGCCTCTGCCTTCTGCTGCAGCATACCTCTGCCCTGAAGAGAACAGACAATCTCAACAATCAAGCAGAATATTCTGGCTCAAACTCCATTCTGGCTTTGGCTGCTTTAGTAAAACTGTCAAAAACTAATGGAAACATGTTGCATTTACTGTAATGGTTTTTGTGTTGTAAACACCTGGTCTTGATGGTTCAGATATTTTGTATAGGCTGTAGAATGATGACTTAGATCACTGCTGGCTTTGAACTTTGAACATGTTACTACCAGACTATTCAAGTATCTATACTAGAAGCTATGTGAGAGAGTTTCACAGCAAAAAAAAATCTGAATATTTTTGCATGTGGTGTTTGAATGAAACAGACAACTCTTACAGTTTTGAGAGAAGACAGCAAGAGAGTGTCAGCAGAATAGCCATTGCCCCTAGATGATGCAAAAGAACCAGACCCAAATAACCATCCTGAATCGATGCTACACAGATTGAGCCTTTTTTTTCCTAAACTGAGGGTAAGTACCCCAACCATTTAGCCATCATCACATCCAGTGTTTTTGCATTGGGTTTTTGTAACTAGAAATTCCATCATGAGCCTGCAAAGCCTCTCTTGAGAAAAAAGTTCATTGAAACTAACATGCTTCCCTGTAAAGTTTGATTTGGTTTTTGCACTTTCCAATAAAAATAATCATACAAAAGTATGACTTGCATTATAATTTATATCTCATTTATTATCTTGACATCTGAATTACAAACAAACTTACTTGTAAGCCTAAGGATCTCTGAACAAAACTTACCCATTTCTTAAGCAGCCAAGCTCCTGAGTTTTGTCTGATTTTTAGTCTTGAATCTGATGTCTTGGATCAAAGATTTGAGAAATAAGACATTTGGCTTCTGTTTCCATTTCTGCCACTGAGCCTCTGTTGCAACTTGGATAAGTCACTTAATATCGCTGTCCCACAGTTTCTTGATCTACTAAGTAGACACAGCAGTATGCAATCTGAGTGTGTAACAAAGCTAAATTAAAGGCCTTAAACAAAAGGTTCTAAGTGTCATTTCCCCTTTTTTTTCCTGGTAGTATAAGATCAAAGAGTGAGAGAGGGAGTGTATTGTGTTTATAAGCAGTGAACATCTGATAAGTTTTATAGTCCATGCCAATATTGCTGTAATGCCCTTTTAAACCTACTGTCCTCAACTAGAAAAAATAGTAAATAAAAACATCACATAAACAAACGGTAGTGCAATAGCCATGCCGAGGTGCAAAGGACAGTTATGCATAATCATATCCCATTAACTTTGGTGTAACTGCACAGCAGGCCTTCCAGCCCCCTAAGTTTTCTATGATTAACACCACGCAAGTTTTCAGTGATTGATGTACACTCCCTGCTATAGATCAAAATCACTTTGCTTTACTTCATTTTTATGTTTCTTAGATTCATTAATCCCTCCCAAAACTTAAGACAAAATGGCAGTGTCTTAAGCTCCAAATGTAATTGCTTGTGCCACGCTATGTTGATGATGCAGTTGTGTATCAGATCTTTTAGCTTTACACACAGATGGATAAAAAGAAACACTACTACCAAATCTGCATGGCGTTATACAGCTGAATATTGTTCCCATACACACTTCCATTTCTGATTTAAATGTTCGCCTTATGCCTTTAAAGTGTATGTCAACAGAATATGGGAGCATGCTCTTTTTCACATTGTCATCAGACCACTATCATGTCAGACATATTCATATCTCCAGTGAAATTACTACATAAAATAACCTTAAATGTATAACTTGGCACAGAATTTCTGTTTTATAGAGCACTGCTACCTACTGTAAAAGCGTACATGTTTGTTTACTCTTGCAGGCACAGTGTTTTGGACAGTTGAATAAATCTTAAGCTGGAGAAGTCTTCTACATTTTAGTTTCCTGTTAGTTTTCTATTGCCCTTGCAATTGACTTGCAATACACATGCCCAATCCACATATGGTGCTTCCAAATTTTTCATGTAACCTATAAATCTACGGGTTTTATCTAACCCCGTTCATCAGTTTGGTCCTGGCTAACGTGAATAATAATTGCATGATTATCCACAGATTCTGGTCTAATTACTGTGGGATTACAATCTCTTCAACATTTTTCACTGATGCTATTTTCCCAAAGTTTATCTGATTTTTTAAAAATGCAAGCTTTCTAAATTCTTTTTTTCACAAGCACCAATATTTCTGTAGTTATACATAAGGACCTCAGATCTATCTTCAACCCAATGTGAATTTGCTTTGACAACGAGGAAGTTACTTCTGTTTTGCCCCTGTGTTTCCACTTCTTGCAAAAACACTGGCCTGACCTTAACCCATTCCTTGGAACAACATAATCTATAATACCAAATAGGCCTTCATTTTTATGATGTCCAGTAAGAGAGATGGATATTCTTCCAGCTGAATTCATCATGGTACCACACTCCTTTCCTTATATTACAGTTCAAAACACCAAAAGCTGCCAATAAATGTAAAATGATAAATAAGAATCCAGACTCCAAACCTTTATCTCCTGTGCTACCCAGGGAAAAAAGAAATGCTGAAGTCACTGCCGACTCATGAAATACATTGCCAGAAAACAACCTTTTTCTTCAAGAATGAGATTTTTCACTATAGCCTATATCATTGATGTTTGGAAACACGTTAAGAACCTAAATAGCCTAAACTAAAAAACTGGAGAATAGATGATTTGAACAGGCTCAAAAGAAAGACAAAATTTCCTTCATTTTCTCAAACATCAAAAAAGTGTCTTGAAGATGATACTATTCAATCTAAATCTAAATATGTAATAAAAATCCTGCCTTGGTTGAAGCATCAGCTTAAGACAAATTTCAGGCACAGAATATGAAGTCACCATGGTGAAAATTGTTACCAAAAAATATTGCATGAATCTCAGACCTGCTGTTCCAATATCAGGGCATTTATAAAACTGCTTCAAGTCTGGAGTGAAGACTGTATTTAAAAGCTGTCTGGAACAGTGCAGTACTCTACAGTAACAAAAGTGTTTATCTAGGCAAAAGACATGATTTTCTCACAGACCTTTCAAAACTGTGAAATGGGCCCACTCACCAAGTAATAAACTTTAGAAATCCCACCACCTTTTGCTCCAAGGTCAAAGAACATTTCTTTTAAATGGACTTGTAAAACCATAACTGTATCTATAAACACAGAAGAGCAAACCAAAAGAAGCTCTACAAAAACAAATCTAAACATAGTTTTCCCTATGAGATCTGAAAAAAAAATACCCCATGTTATTGCTCATGATTTTATTGAGGGTGCTCAGATACTGAATTAAGGAATATGATAAAAGAACTACATCTGAAAGGATACCCATACAGAGGTACTCCTACAAGAAAAGCATCTCTCGGGGAAATATCCATAGACCAGAAATGCCCACAATTTAACCATATTTATTGTTTGACCTCTCACCCCTAGGTCAAAGTTCTGAACAGTTACAGATTTAAAAGTTTCCAGACAAAACAATTCAATATTATGTGTAGAAATACCTTTTCAAATACTCTTACATACTTTTGCATGAATGCACTCTCAGTCATTTTACTGAGGAAATTATATGCCCTAGATTTCAGCTACAACCCATCCTTCAGAGCTTTTTTTTATCTAAAGAAGCACTGCGTGACTTTTTTCTTGCACCTGAAATTTTCAGGGACCAGATATACCTTTTATGGGAAAAACCTTACATACAGAATAGAAGACATCTAGTAAGCAAAATTATTGTGTCATTTCCATGTAAAGATTCATATCAACTCTCACTAACATCGTAAGTCCATCTGCTTAATTTGAACTTATCCCTTTGATTTGCTCTAATGGTGTTTTAAATCCTCTGTCATTTTTTGTTTTCTGCCACATGTCTACCACATGTATTGTATAAAAATAAAGGTTATTTTTCTACCACCCACCTATAAAGACTATCCTGCTACCAAAATGTGCTGAAAATTCTACTTGAGAATTTACTCTAAACATAATATAATCAACCTGTGAAATATACAATACACCATAAGTCTACAATATACCATAAAAATCCTAAAAGTTGCCAAACAGAAGACAACCACTTGACCAAACAAGCACATTATTTATTACCTACCCTGGAATGAGAATCAGGTCTCCAGAGATGAAGGGCTAGGACACTAAGCCTTGATTCTAGGACTGGAAAAACTATTTGCCTGTCCACATTGTTTGATAAATTTAATCCATTCTCTGTTTCTTCATTGTGCAAAATTCAATACAGTTTGGCTGTACCAAAGGTCTAAAAATATTTGGCTTCAGCTGGAAAAATTCTACTTAATGTCACATTTGTGGGCATTGTCATGACTAGAGACAGTGGATATCCTCATTCTACAGTGTTCCTACAGTAACCCAAGTTTGGATGACACAAAATCAACACTACCCCAATGTCAGATTTCCTCTTCATTCCTTCCCCGGAACATTCATACAATATGAACATTCATATGAATGCAGAATTCAATATTCCATATAAATACAAACGAGTACAACTTCTGAGCTTTTTTTCTTAAAGGTGTTTTTTGCTTATTTTGAATGCATTCAGAATATGCTACTAAAATGCATGATTTCCGTGTGTAAGCCACTAAAGAAATCTTTTTCTGGTTATGTCCTGCAGTGCAAGCTCAGAAGTGTGCAAAATGACAAACAGAGCAAATTCTTTAAATAACAAATGTGTACATTTTTTGTTTAAATGTAGCTCTTCATGTCAAAAAATAATCTTCTTGCTTTTGCAAGATAAATCTGATGACACAGTCTTGAAATATATTTTTGTTCTATACCACTTTTATCTCCTTTGTAACATTCTCTAACGTGACTGCCAGAATGCTGTTCTAATTTGGGGGATAATTTTATATATGAGAACTGACAGAATGAAAATAAATTCAAAGTTCCAGGAAATAATGAGTTCCCGATTATGTGTCTGATTACTGTCAGCTCAAGGAATGTACCGATTTCAGAAATGGAAGAGACCACTTTTCCTTTCACCAAACTGGGAGTCCTGAGTTGATTGAACAGGGAGAAGGCTTTCAAGTACTTTTAAATACTCCCTAGTTCTACATGAGAGTTATTTTGAGGTCATGTTCACGTTTCCAGACAGAATACAATTCTCTGGTAGAGACATCTGAGTCTTATCTGCCTATTTCTGGCTCTGTTTGAGAATGTTTATATTATTCAATGTGGGAGACTTGAACTCATGACAAGGAACATGATAGATTTTCTTAATCAAACTGGGTATCAAGAGGTGGTCTGTCATCATTTCCCTTTTGTTGCACTGTGAAAGAAAGCAAATAAGGAGCATCCAGTGTGATCCCCACTTCTGTTTCAAGTCTCCCCACCAAGTCATTAAACATTCTCTGGCCTTTGTCAACAGCCTGGTAAACATCCAGAGAAAGAATCAGAATAAAATAGTTTATTTAACATTCCTCTCCTCCAACTGCTGATTAGGATAAATAGTTTGGATAAAAAGCCTATCTGTTCCAAAAATCACAAAAAGAAAGGATTCAGCTATCAGCAAAGTTTAGATTTGGTTTCAAATATTTTTAAACAGCAAAAGAGTTTTTTGTGCTCTTTGATATTTTCTCCATCCTCAGCACATCATGTTAGCACCGTGTCAAAGCAAAACATCAACATCAAATGATCACTGGGTAAACTCCAGTGAACTGGAGTGAAAGGCTGGAGGCTGAAATTCCAGGCACAATATAAAATTTGGAGAAATGCCAGAACAGAGCTCTTTTTTAACTGCCTAAAAGGCTGAGGAATTGATATCCAGTAAATCCCTTCATTGACTTAATAGTTTGGAAATTGCTAATTCTGGTCAGACTGATGAGTCCTTTGAGCCAGGATCATTTCCTCTGACAGGGAAAAGTGTCAAATGTTTCAAAGAAAAACAGAATCTTCTTCCTCTGACCACCATTGTGCTCATCTGTAATGAAAACAAAGCGACACTGTGCCTAACAAAAAAGCATGTACCTAGAACACAGAAAGTTGTGGTCAGCTCAGGAAGTGAAACAGAAGAATTCAGGACTGCTTTTTATTTTTGTCCTGGAAAAAGTAGTTTTATAATCTTAACCTCCTTGCCTTAAAATTTTGAGGGGCAGGATAGTCTCCAATAATTAATTATGTGCTCTGAAAATATTTTTTTTATTTATAGTAATCTTGTTGCCATTTAAGTTTGACAACCATCCCACTGCTCTTGCATTATACTACAGTAAACAGAAATAGCCAAATGATCGTAGCAGCATTCAGAACTCCTTGTCAGAAGCTGAGCTGGCACAGATTAGAATAACTCTATTGCGTTCAACCATCATTTAAAATATTGAATGACTACAAAAATCTTAAATGCCCATTCTCTGTGTTTGCATCTCGTAAGAAACAGCCAATCAAGAATTATTTTTATTGTATGTCTGATATGTTTAATATCCTTTAAACATTGGGTCAGATCATCAGTTAACATAAATCAGCAAAGCTGAATTTACTGGATCAGTTTACACAACTAAGGATGTTGCCTGTGGCTTTCCCACAGTAATAAAGTTAGACCACATACCCACTTTGGCTGAAATATCTGAAAACATCCAAAGGATCTGCATGCTTAGCTCCCTTTAACAGGAACTGGGGATAATCTTATCCATCTATCTGATGGGTAATTTCTATTTGCAAAGCACAGATCCCCATGGTGCACACACACCCCAGAATATTAGAAAGCAAGAAAATTCCACAAATGGAATCCCCAAAGGAATGTTTTATATTTATTTTATTTTATCAAGAAACTGTAACCACAGAATATGTTTACACTTCTCAAGTGAAAACTTCTGCTGGAACAAAATTGTGAGCTCGCTTCTAATTTTAAAAAATATATACCATTAAATTTCTCTTGAGAAAAAGTTACACAATATCGGCACATTAAATAATGTGTGGCTTTAGAGTTCATGATTAACGTACTAGTAAAACAGGAATAATAGAATAACTTATGAGTCAAGAAGCCATTAAAAATAGGTCAATTTTCATTTTTACTATTGTCTATGAAATGAAAATTAACTTTTGCAAAACCACTTCGAGGAGGTGGGTACATACCTGTACCACAGAAGTAGGGAGTTTATCCCTAAATTCACCACTGGAAGTAATGTTCCCACAGTAAGTCTGAATGTGTAGTGCAAATTATTGAATATCCCACACCATAGGAATGGAGGCACTTTAAAATCTTATTTTTTCAACAGTGTTCAAAATATTATTATTCAATAATATTATTCAAAATAAAGGATTTTCCACACAGCTACAATTGGTTTCTCTCATTCTTACAGTTTAGGAGAGTCGGTTGAAAAGGTGATCAGAACAAACTGAACGAATGCTGGAACCGGAATGAGAAACTGAGAAATGCCCTCTCCCAAACAGTGATTTTTGGAAGACAACCATCCTCACAGCACCAGGGAGTGCCAAGGATTATTCCACCAGCTTGGAGGAAGAAACACATGTTGGATACTTCATGCATGTAGTTCAAAGTGGGGCCTGTGAAATCGATATATAATGACAGTGTATTCTCTTGCAGTGGCAGCATGTATAAAAGCCAAACTCCATTATTTTGACAGGATTTCTGAAACAGACTGAAAACAGAAACCCTATTCAAGAAATATGAAGTTTTTAACTGACTCATTTCAGAGCCACCCTCCCATACTTCAGCTTTTGATTTCATAAGCTACTGCAAGACTGCTTTAAGGTAGCTCAGCCACAAGAGCCCAACAGGAGGCTGGTCTGGGCTGGCAAAAGGAAAGTGAGGGAACTCTAGCTCATCATTATAGCTTGTCCTGGCAAGCTGGAGAAACAAAAACTAACTAGATAAGAAAATCAAACAAGCAAATCCGATTCATAAAGAAAAAACCAATCAAATTGGTTATCCTCTTCTTACAAAAAGGAAAAAAAAACCCCTTTGACTCAAGTTCAACCTTAACATTTTGGTATTGACTCTTCATATTCACTTTCTTTCAATTAAGAGTAAATTTTCTGCTGAAATGAAAAAAGGACACAAAGCTTCTGTGATAATACAATTTGTATATTTTCAGCTAGTACCTTTCACAATAGCAGATCTCAGAGGAAAGTGAAGCAGCAGCTGTGTGCTGCCACTGAAGGTGAGGAATACAATACTAGAGCAGCAGCAGGCAGATAGGAGGAAAGAGAGGAAGCCAGATATAATTTCTTATTTGCAGAAGTGAGCCAGGAGCTGGATCTCCTGGAAAGCATGAAAAAAAATCACTTCATTTTTCTTTTTTCTTTTCTTTCTCCCCCAAAATATCCAATATTTGAACACAGAAAGATCACTGGAACAGTAATACAGAAAATAGTATTTAAATTTAGTTTTTTTAGTTTGGAATGGATAGCTTGGAAAGAGTTTGTTTCAAATTCTATGCCGTCTGTAAAATGATTACATATGCATAAAAAAACCTTGAGGGGAAAGGAAAGAGAAGAATTGACCAGTGGAATCCCTTGTGAAAGTATGTTTAAAAATACTGAGGCTTAACACAAACCAAAAGAAAAGCCAGGAAATTCTAACTTAAACCTAACAACTCCATCCTGAACCCATGCTGCTGAGAAAAATAAAAGGAACAATGCTGAGACTTCAGAACAGATCTGCAAATTTAACTGAACTTCCTGATTCCTCTCCTTTTGTTAAACACTTCTAATGTTAACATTTAAATAAATAGTTAACTGCATTTATCACTGCTCTTTATAAATATTAAGTTTTGTGGCCTGAACGTAGGGTAGGTCCATTTGCTGCAGCCAAAGAACTGGGTTTAAGTACTTTTCATGAAGTTTCTTGTGTAAACAAACATCAGTGAAGCCTCGTGAAGGTTCAGTTTTATGACAACTTCTTAATATGGTGCCATACTAGAGTAAATGAGGATTTTTTCAGGTTCTCCACTTGGAATGATTTTTCATTTTTAAAAAATCTATAAAAGTGTTGAATAATCTTACATGTATGTCAAAATTATCATTATTTCTACTGTTAAAAGGATGTATTTTTATTATTTGTTGCCATTAGAAATTATTGAATGCTGGCATTTTCTTTTCAGTTGTTAGTGATTTGCTGCTTCATCTTGGATATGTTAGAGGCACATTCACTGTCCATCTGCAATGTGCTTATTTGGGATATTTACGTGATATTTATAACAAAACTATCTATTTTGTGCAATATTTGCTTTCCTTTCTAATAATTATTTTATTGCCATTCAGCACTCAAGGGAAAAAAAAAGTTTAAAGCTTGCTCAGTCAACGTAATTTAATGCAGAAATGTGCATTGTAGAAGTGTTTTGTAGAAGTGTTTTATAAAAGTGAGACTGTTCATGCTCACATTTTTATTCGGCAACAGCTCTCACCCAGGTAGAAGATAGGTGTAAGCCCATGCAATTCTTCTGCCACTCAACAAGGAGCAACACTATTATGCAGTATGAGTTTCCAAATTCCAACAGCACACTGCAGCTTGTATTTTATTTTATCAATTAAATCCATTTTCACACATTTAGCAAAATTCATATCATTTCCATCAGTAAACTGAAAGCAGGAAATGACCAAACAATATTCATCTTAATTATCTGCATCAGTGTCCCTTCCCACAAGATATGGACTGCTTTGATGTCTCTTTCCTTGAGCACATATCCATATATGCTAATTTTTAATTACTCTTTGATCAACATTTCAGATCCTCAATATTTATTTGCTTCACTCACCGATTTTTTCGAAAAACTTGTTTTTCTTCTAATTTGACCACCTGTTTGCTATTATGCTGAGTTCAGTGCAGGTCTCAGTGAAAACATTTCTACTGTTGGCTGACCAAATGGACACTGGTTGTATAACAGCTGAAGTTTGATAGGTGCGGAAGATGAGCCTGTGGAAAATGTGGCAATGTGTTTTGCAGACCTAAAAAGGAAAAAAACAAAGACAAAACAGTGCTTTGTTCAAAAGCAGGCACCGTGTCAGGATTAGTATTACTATTTATAGTTTATTCCGATAGGCAATGTATGAATATTAAGCATAAGACAGGCCCTTTACTGTAATCAAAGTAGGCAAGAGAGCCCAGAATGCAGCACTGAGGGCACGCAGCATTTCAGGTTTTGGAAGATCTGAGTAGTTAAGAGTGAAGCTAAGTAGGGACATAGAACTGACCATAGAAAACAAAGAAAATGAAAGATAGGGGCATATGTGAAAAGACTGTCAGAGGATGGGAGGAAACAGGAGAAATTTGAAGCTAACAGTCTATTTGCTTCGTGAGAGAATCTAGTCAAAACCATGAAAGATTCAGCCAAAATCATCATCGCTGTTGTTTGTTTTATTAGATTGTCTTTGTCAGTAAGTATGAGCAAATTTGCTAAATTGTTATACTGAAGAACAATATTTTCAGATACAGAAGCCTCATATATATCTGTTATACCTCCAAGTGTGGGATAAATATGAACCAAGGGTGGAGCAAAGTTCCACAAAGAGAGAGGAGAAATTATACATTCCAGAAGTCTTTTAAAATATTG
This sequence comes from Platysteira castanea, assembly GCA_013397175.1. Taxonomy (NCBI): domain Eukaryota; kingdom Metazoa; phylum Chordata; class Aves; order Passeriformes; genus Platysteira; species Platysteira castanea. Next base: position 468,151 of record VYXC01010949.1, read on the forward strand.
TAGTGGCATCTAGTGAGCAAAGCACCAGTTTCAACTGGGAAAAAATTCAAACGTGGTCTTGAACACTGAATTAGCTAGAAAAACAACTCAGATAAGTTAAAAACACCTCCAGCAATTAAACAATGATTCACAGTTCTGACCAGAAACTACATCACATGAAAGATTATCGTGTAGGTTTCACCATAATAGAGAATGATGGAAACATTCCTGGACCACATTACTTCTGCTTAGCCAGCAAATTAAAATAAAAAAAAAAAAAGAAAAAGAAAAAGAATAAAACAAACTCCATCTCCTCCAATTTCCAGTGGCTTATTTTAGTAACTTCTCTCTTCCTACATAGAGAAAGAGGACTATATTTTCACGGATGGAAATAAGTGACTCTCTTGTGCCAGGATTTGGCAACTGCTGCCCCATATTGGATGATCTGGGAACTCTAACTGCAGCATATTGTGCAAAATGTATATTATATACAGCATAGTTTGTCTTGTAAAGCAGCAGTGTGTTCAAGTGAAGGGAACTGATTTGCATAACAGTTTGGAGAAAATTCTACCACAGTGGCAAGTACTGATTCAAACCTCTTTCTCAAAACACTGACTTGTCAGTGCAGATATTTGCATGATCTCAAAGCTGAACATGAAACACTGCAGTGAATCTGCAGTCTTCCTGAGAATTTTTATTCATCCCTGGACATTTGGAGTCCTGAAGCTGAAGACCCACCCATTTCTACATGAATCTATAGAATTATTCCTTGCTTATATATTACAGCACACTGATTGAAAATGTGCTTTTCAGTCCCACCATACTGACCATATTATACACGTGGGTGAATAAAAAACAATGGCAAAGCAAAGGCAAAACAGGTGCCATAAGACAGCCCTGCTGCAAAGAAGTACAAAACGCATGGTGGGGCTTAGGGCTTGCTTGAGGTTCAGATTGCAATTATATTCCTTTCTGCAATAAATTGGAAGGATATCTGGAAATTAAAGAAATACAGTTGTTCTGTAGCAAAATAGTGTAAAGAAAATGTTATTGTGTGTTCTGTCAGTGATTCTCCTGGTATTTAACAAACAATTCATCAGCTGCCACTTACACACAGAGCATCTAAGACATAATCCAGCTATTTCCTCAGACTCGTAACACAGAGTTTTGGCAAAGCTGGGATCAGGTCCCATTTCTGCTTTCTCTCTTTGTGCATAAGCATGACAGTGGTTGACCTGGCAGCTCAGCCAAACTGCCCCTACCGAGTTGTGATATTGATTATTTTTCTAGCTCTTAGTTTTATGTTTCTCTTGCATCTGCTGGGTTTCAGCCTTCCTTTCTTGGAGTGGGAGAAAAGAAAGTAAGAAATTAATACAGAAAAAAAAGTAGGAAAACTCCAAAGATACCAAGTTACCTTTCTGGTTTACATAACCAGATATGTTACCATTTTCCTGAAGCCCTGCATGTGAAGGACCCCGTTTTCTTCCAAACCTGAGGCAATGACTGAAATATAGGGTACTTCTATGAGTAGAGTGCACCTTTGGAAGATTTGGAATAGGTATTCTGGAACTTCTCATTTAATCCATTTTGAAGAGATTGCAAAATACAGTTAATGAGATTGTACAAAGTAACAGAAGCTCCAATATTCCCCAGGTGAACATGGGACTGCAAACCTGGAAAATTGCAGCCTTGCTAACATACTGCTAACATACTAAGTATAAAGTCTGTGCCTTAATGAGATAGTTAGGAATTTTTGTTACCACAAAAGATATTCTGAAAAGCTTAATGTCAGTGCTATGCAATGACAAAACCCCCCCCAACTTTCTTTGGATATGTAAACCCGAGACTGTTAAGCAGTGAGAAGGGAGTAATCCAACTGCTGTTATTCTCAGCACTCACAAGGCAAGTACTTGGCCATACTTGTGTCTGTACTTTGGGGAGGATATCAGATCCTGGAGTTCAAAGGAGGGTCACAGAAATGACACAGGGCCTGGAAAACAAGTCTTCTCAACCAAGGCTTAAGGAGAGCTGCTTATCAGAATAGGTCAAGCACAGATTACAGACACATGCAGGGAGAAATTCTGCGAAATAAGAAGAAACCTTTCAGCCTCTTTTGGCAAGGACTTTGCAGGACTCATTTTTTCAATACTAACAGTAAAATTCAATTCTTAAACATGGCAATTAGTGAAGATGATTAAACATAGAGAAAGTCAGGGAGTATGGTATCGAGTTCCCAAGGTTGAAAGTAAAGCTTTCTAATAAAATTTTTGTTCTCATTGAGCTTTAAGAAAAATTTCTTTGGCATATTATTCCACAGTAAGTATGTTGATATGGATAAAGAGGAATTGAGAGGAAATTAAACAAAATGGAAGTGTAGTCCTTTTGTATGCCTGAACTGATGGACTTGTGTCTCCTACATCCCCTCACCTTGGGTACAGCTGCAGATGAGACACCTCCATGATCTGTGCATGACACATGTCATGCTCAGAGGCTTCAATCCTTCACATTAAAGCCAGGAAGATTTATCTAATTTCTCCTTTGCATAGCATACTTTATTTTATTTTTCTACCCTGCTAATTTGTCCAAACTGCCACCTTTCTCTCACACAGCAGGGACAGACTGCAGCTGGGTGCTAAGACAGCAGGGATGGGCAGGATGGGGTGGCTCCGGGGGAGACTGAGCAGGGACAGTGAAGCCCAGCCCTGATGTCAGCTCCAGCAGTAGTGTCCTGTGGCACTCCAACATGGACCCTTATGTGGCGTGTGGCTGTTTCACTCCAATCAACTCTGTATCGTTTCAGGGCACTCAGCAGCCCTACTGCACCTGGCAAGGCCTACAAGAGAGGGACTTATTACAAGGGCATATAGTGACAGGACAATGGGTAATGGCTTCATACTGAAAGAAAGTAGATTTAGGTTAGCTTTTAGGAAGTAATTATTTACTGTGAGGGTGGTGAGGCACTGGAATGGGTTGACCAGAGGAGCTGTGGGTGCCCCATGCCTGGAAGTGTTCAAGATCAGGCTGTATGGGACTTCAAGCAACCTGGTTTATGGAAGATGTTCCTGCCCACAGCAGGGGGTTGGAATTAGATGATCTTCAACCCAAACTGTTCCATGATTCTATGATTTGCTGTTTGTGGATCTCCTCTCTTATGCAGCTTTGCTCCTGAGAATCAAAACATGTTGTGCCACTGCTGTGAGGGAGCAGGTGAGATTGATGACAGTCAGCACCGGCAGGGCAAGGTCAAAGAACTCCTTCCCCTGCTCTACTCCCAGTCTCTTTACACACACCTTTTATGTCCCACACAATGCAAGATACATTTTGAGCAATGACATAATAGAGTTAAAACCAGAAATTTTCTCTCTAGATTAGTCAGAGCATGTCCACATAAACTGGTGAAGTGCAGTAGGGCTGGTAGCAACTCCTCCGTGGATGCTTTTAGCATGGGCTGAATCCAGTGCAATTCTGCCATTTTATAAAACAGTGTCCTATGTAGCTATTGCAGAGTAGCAGTGGTTAGTGACTGACCTGCTTGATTGCAGAAGTCATCAGGCAAACTTTGGGATGCAATTGTATTCAGACTGAGTACAGAAATAAGAAATTTAGGGAGTGAAAACATAGGCATCCCTGCCAGATGTTTATGGAGAGCCAAGAAAAGAAACAGGATATTAAGCCCCTCCTGTACTAGTCAGAAAAATAGATCCTGGCTGCAAAAAGCAGTGGCTTTCTTTCCTCCATTTTTTTGGTGGTGCAACCTGCTTGCTCTAAAACATTCTGCCACAGTCCTTGTACAATTAACTGAAAAAATTCTGAGCACACATCTCATCTCTCAGCCCTGAAGTCATGCAGGTTGCAGGCCTCACTTTTCTTCCTTTAGACCAGAGAAACTGGACATGGCAAAGCTCAATTGACTCAGCCAGTCTGTGTTTTTGAACAGGAGACAGTAATTCAACAGCTATCGAAAGGATGTTGAAATAGTAGGGTATAAATTATTTGATTGTGAAACCAGTGATGGTCTGTCGATTTTTAGGCCAACTCTGTCCTAGTTTACAATGCCCAGGCAGATCCAAAGCATGCCTGCTGATTATTGACCCCAGTGGCCCATTTAGCTGTTTAAACTAAAAATAAATTTAAATTATGAATACATAAATAAATATTTTTTTTTTTTTAAGCTACCAGTGTGAAATCTCAGCTTTAGCTTTTGCCTCAGGGAGTTGAAGCTGCCAAGGGAAATCCCATGCAGGCCCCATCCACTGAGGCAAATTTCCAAACCCCTTAGACAACTGCAGTTTTCCAGGACCTGTTTTGATTCTTCAAAGAGTACCTGAAGTCTCAGTAGTGTCACTCTTTCCAGCCCAATGACACAGACCAATGAGCCTGATAGTATTCTGAGAGAACAACCACGCTTCTGCTTCCTTAGCTATCTTTGTTAAAGAGATTTGTTAAAATAAAACATACATGAGAAAGTAACAACTAATAAAATAAACCAGATTTAAGTCCTTTTCTGTTCATTGAAAACTTTTTCCAGACTACTGTTAGGCATCATTCAAGTTTTCAATCTCTGTGCAAAATCAAATACTGTACCACATAAAGTGAATTACTTGGCAAAATGTGACCGATTTAACAGTGGAAATACTGAAGTTATTTTAGTTTGGTTTTTATTTTGTTTTGGTTTTTTTTTTAATAATGTTCTTTGTTTCTTTAATAGTCTAAGAAGACAAAGCAAAAAAGGTCACAATTGAAGTGTGAGAGGGACTCAATTTATAACTTTTTGAAAGCAATCACAGGGAGTCACAGGAAGATTGGAAATGCTGATACATGGAAAGATACATATAAACAACAGCATATGACAGGAGGTATCTCCTTAGGCTCCTACTTACCTTTTAACTTCTTTTATTAATTACTGCATAATATTCTTACTCCTTAGAGTACTTCCCTCACTCTTACTAGCATCATCAGTATAGCTTCCAGAAAATGTCAGCTGAAAGCCTGCAAAGAGGTCGCAAGACACGAAAATTCCCCACTCTGTTCAAAGAACAGGATAACATTTTCATTAATAAACACTATTGTGTTTTTTAAAAAGACTATTGAATAGTTTAATGATTCTACTTTCATCTCAATCTCTCAAGTTTTTCCTCCCTCTTTCCTTCTCTTCATTTTGCACCCTCCCTTTTTTTTTAAAGCACATGGAAAATTTTAGAGAATACCACTCAAACCAAAATTGTTGCTTTACAAAATCAATTTCATAAAATCAAAAGGGAAGATTTGAAAATAAAAAAGTACAAACCACAGTATTTCATAGAAATCAAGTAAAGTTGTCCCTTTTCTCTTTATTTAATAGGGAAATCTTAATTTGTTTTCTCCACGCTCAAGATTTCAACACTTCCAACTTCATAAGGAAAATAATGGGGGAAAGTTAACATGAGCAGAAAATTCAAATAATTTTGTGCATAAGTTCAAACATGGAGAAGAAGCATCACAGTGGCAGATACGATCAGTGACCCAAGATATTATTTCTCACACTTCTGTGGATTACAGGGGTTTTCTTATTGTTAAGAACCAATGTTTCTTTGAGAAATAAGGACAGAATCACAAAGAAGCCTGCCAGTGTTAACCTTTTCCAAAAAACAGTGGCTAGAATCAAGATGAGACGGCAGGACCAAACAGGAAATGATAGCTTGCTTTATTTCCAGCAGTTTTAATGCACGGAGATGAGAGTCTCTTCACAAATGTCTGACTTAGGTGGTGCTTCCAAGTCCAACATCAGAAACAGAAAAAATAAAAGAATTGTTTAATCAATGGCACTAATATTCATGTCCTTTGACACCATGACAGTTACCCATAGATATTTAAATTCTACGACTATGTAACATTTTCCATGGATTGTCCTTGTGGTTTCCAGTGACAATCACATTCACAGGAATCTCAAACAATGCTCCTGATGGAGACCTGATGGTGGACAGAATCTACTGACTACTACCAAGTCACTTTCTAGTTTTAGTTTCTGAAGCATGTATTTTATTTTTCAGCAAATTGCAGGGTAGATTAGCACCAACAAAGCAGATAATTTAATTCACTGATTGGAATTATTTGTAGGATATAGAATTCTATAGGTGAAAAACAAGACAAGAAACCAAAAGGGCAATTTAGGAAGAATTTAGAAAGTGGCATTTCAGCAGAAACTTAACCCTAGGAAAAAGAAATTACTACAGCATTATGCTGGGATTCAGGGAATCCCCGGTTTAATTCTAGCTACTTATCTGCCAAACAACTGTTTTGATTGTCTAAGCTTCCTGATCTAAAAACTAGATCACAGAACAGGATATTTCTGTAAAGTGTTTTGAGATTTTAAAGTGAATATTCAGCATAAAGACTTACTTCTGTTACAGACAAGGCCATTAGACATGAAATTTAGTCTATGCATAAATTAATTACAGTTTGCCAAACTTGGAGGTTTTTGTATTTGAAATGTATTGTTTATGGAACAATGCTGTATTTGTAAGGTAGCTGAACAAGAACTTTTTCTGTGGTGTGCAATTTCTATTGTTCACTCCTATTTATTGTAAAGGAAATAGATCATGTTGTACCAGGACCAAAGGTGGTATAAGCTAGTAGGTGACTTTGCTATTGAAGTAATAAATTATCAAGTTTTTACATCAGCTTTACTAAACAGGCAACTCTATATTCATAGGCTGAATAAATGAAGCATTGTTTCAGAGGAGAGATTCTGATTCAGAAAGGATTCCAAATTTCATTGCACGGAACTGATAAAAGAAACACTTCTGCCTTTTACTGCATGATAATATACAATTACACAGAGAAAAAGCACACAGACCTAGATTATTGACCAGAAATAGCTGGAAGATATACATTTATACTGTCACCATCCCCCTACATTTCATCTTAAAATATATGTTCTCATTTGTTACACCTTAGCAAGGCAATAGATGCAAAAAATTATCCTGAATTAAATCTGCTACTGTTTACACATTGACTATGATTCTTTTTTACTCTCACTCTTCGGCCTATGTCATTTTATTTCCATGCGAAGAATTTGGCCCTTTGGCACATAAGAGAGAATCCAGAGGACTAACCTTCTCGTGTTGGGAAACTGCTAACGTTCCTGCCAGTGAGCTAAAGCTGGAGTATCCCTTTGTCATGGCCAAATTTACGACATGGATCAAAAACTATAAAAAGCTGTGTTGCATCCTGCCATTAAGGAGAATTAATATTTTCAGTGGTATGTTAACCAAAGTTTTTCCAGTGTCTCTCGTTAAAAGCAGATTGTTGACTTTTCATCCTGGTGTGCCAAACATTTTCACTGAAACCCTAACAAGACTTTCATCTTAGAACCATTATTTCTTAATGGACTTGGATAGGGGCAGTGTACAGGAATGGATTTCCTTTTCAGCTCAGTGCAATGGCCCATCATTAGTGTGCTGGGCCTTGGAGAACCATTACACATGCAAACATTTAAAGTATTTCCAGGGTAACTACTTTTCTTTCCTGAAATGCAATTCATGTTTTATCTATTATATTTAAGGAACATTTGGTCACATTTCACCTTTCAAGTATCTCTACTATGATCGCTTCTCATTCTGCTGCATAGTAAAAGTCATAATGAATGAGATCATGCACAAAACCATTTTTTATGGAGTGGATTTTCTAGAACTTTCCCCTCATCTTGGGCAATAAATCTGTCTCTGAAAACCACGAAGCCCAAATGCTGACCATTTGACAAGAATACAATATGACGACATCACTCACCACTTATTTCTTATTATTGGGTAGATAATGGCAATCATATTTGGCAAATAAAAAAACAATCTGCTGTTTGCCCTTTCAGTGCTTCTATTTTTAATGATGTTTCTATTCATTCCTGTTTTCCTACTGGCATTGCCCTAATATATGTCACCAAACAGAAGTCGCTAGCTTTGCAGGAATGTTGGTTTTGTTTTTTCCAAGCTGACATGTGCAGTGTCAACTGCTTTCAAAAGTTGTCCATTCCTCCTGTTGAGCCCTCTCATTCCTAAAATGTACTTCTAAAGATTCCTTAACAATGACACACACAGATGCAGTTTTGGAAACTTTCAACCTTTGACGGTATTTTGAATCATGGCCCTATTGGCAGCAAATGAACTCAAAAGTAACAACCCTGGAGAGTGATACCATCAGTTCTAAGAAGCTGTGTAATATTTATATGTCTTCATTCAGACTTTATATCAAATGTAAGAGGCTTTGCAACCTTCATTAAGATAAGCTGGCACCCAGAGGTTACCATATGTTCCTCTTTTTAGGCTAGTATTTAAGTGCAGATGTATATTTATTTTTCCACTCTACAGTCCTGCCTGAACTGTTCTTACTGCAAAGCTAATGAAACCATTGCTTTAATCCCTGCTGGCCTTCAGGGTACATCATATGGTCCTTACTATTTAAGAATTCTTTTTTGTGTGCTTTTTATTTCCTTACTTCTGCAGTATTTATAACATCCCAGTTCAAGAGGCTTTGCTTTTTCTATGGGCGTCGGGAAACTAAAACATTCAGCATCACACTGAAGGTGGAACTGAAGCCAAGTCGCCTAAGTCAGATGCAGAACAGTTCTTCCTTCACCCTTCCCCATTTGCCCAGCATCTTCTTAATGAGTGGAGTTGTACAGGATGGCCTTCATTAACAGGTTTGTCAGACGTTTTTAAGTTGGGCTGCTCACCATTCTAATCCAAAGACCCTTCTTGTATTCCAGCGATTGTTTATTTAGACAACACAGTTACTATAAACTTCCAAATAATGAACCCAGGGTTACTAAGGCTCTGCAACAGATACTAGCAATCTTCTTTATAGCAGATTAAGTCATCTAAGACTTCTATTATTACACTTTCTGCATTGTAATATTTCCCATTTTCTTCAGGCCTGATCCTGAATTAGTGAAAGCATCACATATATGATGGGTAATTTTTAATGCTTTTTTTAAAATAAGAAACATACCTCAAATCATTTGAACTATGGACCCCTTTCTACTGCCTTGAGTCACTCAGGTAACCTGAAGTCAAAAGAGCAAGCGTAGTAAAACCTCCAGAATAAAAAAGCTACAGATTTGGCCCCACATTCTTCATTCCCATTCTGCAGTGGATGAATTCCTTGGTGCTTGATACTAGTCTATAAGATTAGACTTTTATACTATGTTTTATACTTCAACAAATCCCACTGAACTCATTCTGGTTTATGCTTCTTCTTAGAGGAGACTATTATATGTAAGCTGAATCTCTTAACTATATCAAATCCAATATAAACACCCTCTTTATAAGACACACCTCACTCTAATGCTCAGTGTGGAACTCCTAACAAAAATTATAAATGGAGTGCTTTGTTCAGGCACTTAACTCTTTCATTTCTAATACCAAATCACAATGTTTAAGCTGTTTTTATTTTTCACTTGAAAATAAATATTAAGGGAAGTCATAACTTAACCCATATGATGTGTTTGAGGAAATCTGGGAGAAGATTTTAACAAGAGAAGAAAACTTAGGATGTGACTTTGCCAAAATTTTGAGGTTTTTAATCTCACTTTTTGGAGGGGTGTCTGGGAAGGAGTGGGGGGAGGGGGAATGTGCTAAAACTTTGCTAATTGTTGGAGAATTCAAACCTGTTTTCATTTATTTTAAATTATTACATAATGGAAGTGGGACGCTATAATTCAACCCAAATGGACGACTTCAATAAGCGGGTGGAAATGATTCAGTACATTAAAGAGAAGCTGTTTCAATAACAAATCTTTATTATAATCAGGAGTGAAGTGGTTAATTTAACTTTTTACTGAAAAACAGGCTGGCAAAAATGTTTCCAGGGACGTGGGGATTTTTTTCCTTTTACTCAGTAGGGGTTTGGAGAGGAGGTTTGGAAGGGAAGGAGGGCTTTGGTTCCAGGATCCCCGCATTCCCACGAGTTCCATTAAGGAAGGGGGAAGGGCTTCCTGCTGAGGCAGCCATCTGCAGCTTTCTGTGAACAGCAGGAACCAAAGGCCTGGTAAAAGGAGAGTAAACCCAGGGTGACAATTTTGTCTGCAGTCAAAGTCAGAATGTGGCTTATTTTTTTAATATTAATCATGTTGTTACTACTACTATTATTATTAAGGAGGAGGGAGGGTTTCTCTGGCAGAATTAGCAGGTCTGTAATGGAATATTAATTACAAGCAAACAATAGGGTTACAGGCAGAAAAGTGTCTAGCACAAACACACCCTGACAGGCTCTCCCTGGAATGCGCCATCGACAGCAAGCTGGGATTGTCATCATCCAAGCTACTGTCACTCTGCTACAAACTATCTGAAGTCCATGGATGCATGTCTGAGGTCCCTTAAGTTACTGCTTTCTAGGCTAGAGTAAATTAGACCTGGATTTTTGTAAAGTGCTGTCATTTAATGTCTATTTTATTAAGGTTATTTTTATGCCCATAATTTGAGGGTAACACATCTGTTATTTCCTCTACTGCCTGGCTTTGGTGAATATTGCCTATGGAAAGTAACAAAGAGTGACACTGGAAAAAATAACAAGGGTGTTTTAACTTCCAACATCTGGAGAAAACAATATTAAGGAAACAGGAACAAATAGGTACAGTAGCCTACAAAGCAGAAGTACACTTTTTAACAACAGTACATAGTTTATACAGTACAGTAGATTTTTATGATTTTAGTCTGGGCAAGCTAATATAAAAAATAAGGTAGAAAAATCTCATTAAAGAAGCAGCAGTTCCAGCTCTTGTTTAGGTCATCCTAATGCCAAAACCCCAGGTACAAAGGGAGAGAAAAAAACCCTACTAATATCCCTTCCAGAAAAGACTTTCAAAATTCCATCTCAAAAGCTTCCTGTTATGTAGTTTTCTTTAATTTTTTTCACTGCTACAGGTATGTCCCTGGCTGCTACCTAAATAGATGCAGAAAATTCTACTGTGTCATATGGAACTTGAACACTGAATTAAGCATTCCTGTGGAGTGATAAAAATCAAGATTAAGAGACCAGTGGTAGGTTTTTGAGAAAAAAAATTTGTCAATTATAAAACTGTTAATATTTGCATTCACATCATTGAATATTAAAAAATAAACCAGAAAAGGTATCAAATAATCCTTTAGGGAAAGAGATGCATTTACCGCACAAATATCTGCTTGAAAATACCACATTTCAATACTAATTTTCTCTTTTTAAATTTGATAGATTTATTTTACAATGTACATTCCTAAACCCTCCCATTTGTTGTCTGAATTCCTGTTTGTGACCTTGGAATTCCAAATTTATTATGTCATCCTCTGCCTTTTTTTTCCAAGGGCATTGTATTAGAAAATGAAAACAGTTTGAAAATATCTCCCTGTCCCTGTACACCCTCTCCTTTTCTCCTGTTAGCAAGAATTGCCTTAGAAAATTTTGTTTTTTAAATGAAAGGGTAGCTTATACTTACAATACTTTGCAAAATACAAGGTTTAGCTTCGTTTCACAAAGATAAAGGGATGGGTGTAGCAGAAGCTGCTCATTTCTAGCTACTGTTTTGGGATATAGAGATTTCTGCCTTCATTTAATTTTTTCCTTTTTTTTTTTTTTAAGGAAACAACAGATTGGACTGTTGAAAGAGTTCCTGCCTTCTTTTGACTCTCCAACAGGAGGATTCTGCTTTCAGTGGTACATGATTATTTTAGCAGCTTTCCTCATATAAAGCCTACTCATAAGCAAAGACTCTTTCTCCTGCCAGTAATGAGAAGTAGATAGGTAGTGGCTAAGAACGAATGCCTGTAAGGGCTGGACCATTGCTTGTGACAGCAAAAGCCAGTGGAAATCACCACACATCTAAACAGTAGATATGCTTTTTGGTTCTCAGTGTACATGCCCTGGGTCAGTAAAGGACTCCTGCACTGGAATAGGTTTGGTTTCCATGCAAAGATAAAGGTACTTTTCTGAGTAGGTTTTCTATCTGGATGCATGAAAGTGACTCCAGGCACAGGTGAAATTACTCCAGCTCCTGGCTGAATATCCCAACCAGGCTGCAATATGACAGGTTGCAATGCAAGAGAAATTCAGTCATGAGAAATTCCACTTACAAATGATATCTGATTAAAACCTTAGTGCAATGTGAAATCTGACATAATGAATGGCAGCCTAACCCTGAAAATCCTTGTTATTTTAATAGGTATTACAATGCTCAACACCTCAGAGGATTAAGTTCAATGTCAACTTTAAACATTGCTTTTCCTTCACAAGTACTAATCCTTCTAAAGAAACGTTGGAATCCAAACCCACAAAAATCAATTTTAAAAAATATTTGTCTGCTTTTAACACTACCAACTTAAACCACAAGGTGTGTACACTCCCAAGAAGAATACAAGAACATATTTTTAACTTTAAAGCATAAAACATTGTCTTCTTCAGATGAGGCTGTAGATGTAAACCAGTTTCCCAAAGCTGAAACAAAACTGCTACAGCAACATAGGCATTATACCATTTTACAATAAAAGCTCAAAAATCCTCTAGAAACCCCAAACAGCTACATACAACTTTGTCTTAGTAACTTTGCTTTTTAAAAGGTCTCACAACCAACATTATTATTTTGAAGGAAGATGATTTTCCTACTTTTCTTCCTGAAGCTGTTAACCCATGTTTGGAGAAGTTTTCCTTCTGGACACACACCAGGCACTCTCACAGAATTTAAGATATTTAATGTCAAAATGTCAATCTTTTTCTTGCATATGTTTATAAAAGCTTCATCTGTGATTGCTCTATGTCACCTGCTGCAGGAAACACCTTAAGTTTCAGTGGATTGAAAACACAGTAGTCATTACTGATGAAAGGTACAACATCTGTTTAAATGGCATCTAGGATTTTTCAGTTGGTTAATAGTTTAATAGCCTTAGATATCAGAGAAATGCAGTACTTATGGGTAACACCTCAGAAAAACATGCAGGCATAGTATATGCATTCATAAATGAGTAAAATTTATCACTGAATATATGAGTCTCAGGAGACCTCTTTATCACTTAAGTCCTCAAAGTAAGGCTCCAGTGGGATTTGAAAAATGTGTGGGCTTTTTTCCAGCCCTGTGAGGTGAATTATACCTAGTGAAACTACAGATATGCCTGTGCAGACAGGTGCAAGCAGTTCCCTCAATTCCTCTGTGTCTCTGGCCCCAGCCGGCTGCAGCCCAGCTCCAACACAAAAGCTACACAAGCACGTTTCTCTGAGATGTACAGTTATTAGCTTGAGCACTGTCAGCCTTCAAACATGTTAGCTAAGAATCTACCAAATAGCTCCTCAAATGAGCTTTTAGTTAAAGCTGTTAAGTATGCAGAACGCTTAGAAATAAAATTAAAGAAAGTAATGACATCTTAATTCCTTCAAACATCGAAAAAACAAACATACAAACAAAAGGTATAGCAATACAAATGAACTTAAAAATCTATTACAGAATCATAGATAATCCACAAGGGTCATCAAAATCCAACTCCTAGCCCTACACAGGACACCCCAAGAATCCCACCATGTGCCTGAGAGCATTATTTAAACCCTTCTTGAACTCTGCCAGGCTTGGTGCTGTGACCACTTCCTGGGGAGGCTGTTCTAGTGCCCAGCCACCCTCTGGGTGAAAAACATTTCCTGAAATCTAGTGTAAACATTCCCTGACACAGTTTCATTCCACTCTCTTGGGTCCTGTCCCTGATCACCAGGGAGGAAAAATCAAAACTATACAGTGAGCATTATGCTACAACTTTTTAAAAGCAGACTGAATTTGTAAAAGAAATGAGGTCAAGAGACCAATATTCTTTTAAAATTCTGATATCCTCCCTCATTTACAATATGTGCCATAAAATGCAGTGGAAGAAGGAAATGCAGCAGAGAAGACACAGCTTTACTTAACAGCTTTACTGACAGTTTTTGTACTACCAAAACAAACTATCCTAATTTTTCATGTGTATACTGGGAATTTACCTGTTCCAGTATTACCCAATGACCCTAGTTCACTAAAGTACCTGCATTAAAGCATTTTCTGAATGTGTAGAATAAAGCAAAAGCTTAAATTAAGGCATATGCTTAAGTCCTGTGCTAAGCTAGAACATTACTGTTCACATAAATTGCAGTTGCAAGGCAAGCAATTTTTCTACAAATTACTCTGAAAATATTCTAAAAGCTAACACAGAAATCTGAGTAATTCACAATACTAGAAAGTCAACAGGAAGACCAATATCTGTCGTGTTTGGAGCAAGCTATTGATTCCCAAGTGGAGCAAGGTTAAAATGTTATAGCAACATGATCTGGCATGATTTTTCAAAAACTTACAAGCAAGGGAAATGCACCAGGGAATGCACCCAGGGAGCATTAGGCCATGCTTCTGAGAAGACTGGATTTAAGGGTAGAACTCTGAGGAAATCACAAAGAAAAAAGTCATATGTCTTTTAGTCCCCAAGGATCTGCTTATGCATTTATAGCCAAGGACATGAATCTTTAGGTTACTTGTGCTTCAGATCTGTCAGAAAGAAACTTCTCCTTATTAACTCTTCCACACCACGGATAACACTCCTCTTCATAAACTAGTACTCTATTCTTTCTATCAAATTAATAGCAAATAAAAGAATGATTTTTTAAAAGTGAGAGAAAATAAGTCTTTATTCATCATGAGAAGGAAGGAATAGAGTCAAAACAACTTCATTCCCCTTTGTTTTCCAATCTGATTTTGAAAAAGAAAATGAGATAAGCTAAGGGAAAAGAACACTGAAAGATTTCCGAGCTGAATCTCATAGGCTCAGCACTAATCAAGGAGAATTTGCAAGAGCTATGACAGATGAGAAGGAACTCTACAGTGCAAAAGAAATGGAAAATATTTACTAACCTAAAGACTGTTGTCCACTAGTGTTCTCAACCAAGACATAATGTCTCCCTTCTCATGTTCCAGTGTGATAAAAACTCCTTTATGGAATAAACCACAAGAAAGGTAGGGGTCATTACTTCTGTGTTTGTATTAGACCTGGCTTCTTCTTAATTTTAACATATGAACCCTGAAACAAATATCCATTTCCTTTGTACCATGGGAAGAGGAGGCCTTTTCAAGCACAAAAAGTAATTGAAAAAAGATATTTTCTGGTTTTAATAAGAACTAAGCCAACATGATATAAAAACCCTCTATGTTTTGCAACACCTGTCACAACTTCAAAGAACGTGAGAAGTGGCTATTGCAAAAAATAACAGGTGTCAGCCTAGAGATGTGAGGTCCAATATGTGGCAGAAGCACAGCAATTCAGGCAATTGCTGTTAATAGAACACACAACCCAAACTTCCCTCAAAAAGCAAAATAGAAAAAGGCCCTTATGACCCACATGTCACAGTGGATATTTTTAAAACTCTACATGTTCATATTATCTCATAAGTAATATATCATTGAAATATGCAAAGGGATTCAAAAATAGATTGGAACAGAACTGAGGTTAAGAAACCAAGCATTCAGGGCCAGGAAAAAAAGAAATAAATACTGGTGTTTTAAAATACAGTCTTGCAAATGTTGATAACTGATAAAAAGAAATGCAGAATGGATCATCAGCTAAATACTGATAGAGATCGCATGATCTGGGAAAGATTAGGGCTCAGGCTGGTCATAAGGGCTGCAAGCTGTGCAAAAGCCTTTAAAGAGAGATCTCTGATACAATTCTGCAAACTGGATAGAGTTCTATAGTTAGTCCAAATGAGAATATAGCGAGTAAGAGAAACATTGGCGATATTACAGAACTGATCCTAAAAACAAATTAGAAGTTAAATGAAATTTGCCTACAAGTTCCTGCCTCTCAACACACTGCAAATCAAGGGACCATAGCTGAAATCCCAGGGGTGGCTCATTTATTATAATTTGTTTATCATTTCATAATTTTTAGTGTACCGTCACTAAATCTCTGCTAAAAGCAGGCATAAAATTTTTGAGGGGTTAACAATGTAAAATTTCCTTTTCTTTCTTTCCAGCTACCCAAGAGAGACAGAGAGAGTAACATCTGATTAGTAAGCACGCTTCCTCTGTGATGCTAGCTGTGAAATATGTAGCTGGCCCAGCAGATTAACAAGGAGTATGTGCATGAAGCATAGAAACACACTGGATTGTTTGAAACATAGCAACGGGCTGGGTTACAGGGTCCTCCCTCACTGCTCCCTAATTTAGCTTATTGAGGGTTATTCATGGTCTGGGCCCCCTGAGGAGCTGTCGTGGTGACTCATGACAACCCCGTATCCGGTGTGTTTGCCATCGTGCTCTGGTGGATGGGAATAGAACAGCTCTTGCTTTAGAGATAGGCAGATGTGCATTGGATGTGGGGTTTTCAGGAGGGATTCAGTGATTTGGACATTTTCTCTCATTTGTTATTACTGCACTTGGGGAGCCTATCTAATAGTAAAGCAAAGTCACTGAGATGCTTTGGATCCTGGGCCTGAATTTCAAAAAAATAATTGTTCTTAATTATAAGACTGAAGAGTGTGAATCTGTTCAGCAGATGAACAACTGTTTGCTTCCCATGACTATGAAAACAACCAAAACAGTGTTTGGGACCAGTTAAAACCACAAAGGGCACATCTAGAATTAAGGTGGTTTCTTATTATTTTTAATAAGACACCTTTTTCTCCTTCAGTGCTATTCCTGCATCTCTTAACATAACTCTTTTCAGTTATCACCTTGAGAGAAAATTCTAATAATCCTAGTTTGTTCTGAATGTATTTCTTCAGATTGTTGGAATCTTATTTTGGGAGAAATGACTGAGGACATTCATTGTATTTTTTCTGTCTTACAGGTGGTACAACGTTGATTGCCAGCTGGACGAATGCAAGTAGAAAGTCTTCCTAAGGTATTAGAATCCTGCCAGATATTTTGCTTTTCTTGTTCCATGCAGCTGAGAGCAACAACATTCCAGACAATGCTTTTTACTTAATAGACAGTGCAGGATGCTCTCTCAGAACTTAGAGCTCTGCTCAAATTACCCAATTAATTTTATTCTCAGATGTTGAGAACTTAAGGCTGTGCCAAATTAATAAAAATAAATTTTGTTCCAAATGTTTAACTGACAACAAAAAAAACCCCACCTTTGGAACCCATATCTGAGTCAAGGTAGAGAGAATTTTATCAGTATTCTGCAGCATGCATTGAAATTCCAAACGTAGCTTTTTTATCTAGGTCTTATTTGACATAATTTAGAAATCCAAATGTTCTATAAATACAGAAAGAGTACAGACAATGGCATATTTGTTAAGCAACAGTGGTCAAAATCTCCCCAGTTCCTTCAAAACCCCTAGTCAATGTTTTTCTTTAAAGTTATGTTCCATGATTCAAGCTCTTGAGAATTTAAGTTCTTTGCTTCTTTGCTGGCTTAGCCAGCTCAGTCAGGTCTTGGTCAGCAGCTGGGAAGGATTGCACGTACACAACTGCCAGTTCATTTAGGACCAAACTCTGGTACATTTATTCATGATGGGCAGGAATTTACTCTCCCTGCATTACTTTTAATAGGAGTTCATTGGGAGAAAATGCTGCAGAAGTCCAGTGCTTAGTTAGATCGATACATTTACCAAATACCAAACAGGATTGGAGTCTGTAAAATGCAACTCCAAAACAAAAGTTTCGGGTTTCATTGCAGTAGCCAAGAAGGTAACATTTCCTGATCTCTTGAGAGGAGTTCTTGGCATCATTTGCAACTTTAGCTTTTTACCTAATAGTACCCTAGAAACTGTAAAATATTCCAACTGTAATGAACAGAAAAAAATACAGTTATGACAAGGGGATAACTGAACACTAGCTCTCCTCTCAGCAGAGAAATACCTCTTGTAATTCTATTTTCCTTCATTAAAGACTTCCTACCAATTTTTTCTTTCTCTTTCTCTCATGTGTATAAAGAGGAAGATAGACATAAAGAGAAACATTTTACAGAAGAATCGTTTGACCCAAGCTCCTCCACAGACCTCAGTGAACCTCCCTGGCAATGAAACACAGAGAGGAAACAGGTGTGGGAGTGAGCCACGCACACACTTCCCTCAACAGAGGCCACAAAATTCAGACACAACAGCTAAATCCACCCCTGCAGAAGCAATGTCTGTGATATAAATTCAATTAGTTTTGTGATAGAAGGGCAACAGTGTGAGGAACCATTTCGAAAAATAGGAGTAGTGGAGAGTGTTCCTCTAAAAGATGTCTAGGGAAAGAAAATAAGTAACAGCCCTCAAAATCAAAGAATACTACCTGATAATTCTCTAACTACTAAAAACTGGTATCTCTTTCCAGCATCTACTGCACCTTCGATATTGTATGTTTTTTAGTCTTCACAGAGGAGCTAAACTCTTAATTGTGTTCATCTGTAAATTATAGAATGCTTTAAGGATCTTTGATCTGTTATGTATTTCCACAACATCTATCAAAATGGAGCCTTGCTTCAAGCCTGGGTCTACAAATAATGACAAGAGCCTTACGACAATGACAATCTATAGCTTTGCCTGTGGTCACTGATTCCTAGTTTTTTATTAGCACATCACGAATGGAAGGGTTTCACTTCCATATAATTCATAAAATGATAACATTTTATATTAAAATTGTAAGTGACCTTTCAAAAATATTTATCTACAATTTTCTCTTCTCATGCAGACTGAAACAATGCACAATATGCTTGCTTTCTAGTTATTCTAATGATTCTGTAAAGTCTTTTGCTTTAGGCACCAAACAAATTTTTATCAGTGATGGTGTTTTTGTCTTGTTCAGTGTGCCTCTTTAAGTGGTATACAGATGCATTATCTTCACCTTTCATTGAAAATCATCCCCATCACCTATGGATCATAAATCCTATAAAATGTATGTTCTTTCAGCTTTGCTGAGATTGACCAAGGCACACACTGCAACTTTTAAAACTGGAAAGGAGATGGACCTTCTACACAGATGGTGGTTTCTAAGCCATAACAAATTAACTGATCAAACTGTGTAATATTCTCTGCATCACAGAGTTCATTCCCTACATGATGATATTCATCACCCACCCTCTTCCTTCCTCCACAGACTCTCAGAAAATTCACACTATATCCATTTCCAGCACTCCTCTCAGATTCCTCAGGCAAATGCCAATCAAAGCTTCCTTTGTTGGTGATATGTACATTCCTTCATGAGCTATAAAGGGTAAGTATGTCCCAACTCTCTTCAAGCTATCATAGGCACGTGCAATATTATTGTCCCATAGTTTATCTTACCATACCCTAGAGAAATCTCATCATCCTGTTTTCTTTATATGGGCTACAGATGTCTTAGCCAAGCTTCCTCACCACTGAGTCACCGACCAGGATTGTTTACGTCTTCATAATGAGTCACCTTCACGAGTTGGCTCACTGTCAATACTTGTGCTGATGGCTTCAGCCGGTCTCTGCTTTGTCTCATTCTCCTTCATCTTGTCAGTGTAGTTGTACCTGTTGGGAGTAAGAACACAAAATGGCTCCCTCTGACTTTTCCTTTTCCTTTATGTATTGTGTTTCATGTTCACTTATGTCACTTTCTATCTCTAGATTGACCGCTGTTCCAAAACTTTGACTTTCATGTTGTTCCAAGTTCTTGTGCCATAGGAAATCCAATTCAAAATTCCTTTTTTGCATCCAAGAATATCACTTGATGTGCAAAATCTTTATGTGCCATATCTTTGGTCAAATGTCAAACTGCATTCAGTATGTGTCTTTCATCCTCTTCATTTATAAATAGAGATATTGTGAATATTGCAAATATCTAGGATGCTTTAGAAGTCATGTTGCCTTTTTCCGTATGATATCTTTTCACTTGCTGGAATGTGTAAATGACTAAGAATTCTGCTATATTAAGAACTTCCCTTTTTGCACTATCCATTGCCTTAGAGGTTCATTTTATGAATGTTCTGTATTTATTAATTCTTTCCTTTTCTAATCACTATGTTTAGTATCTCCACTCAGCACCTAACACCCCCTTAGATCTAAACTCCCAGCAATCAGGGGTTGGCTGGACTCCCAGAGCTAGTCAGTCTCATTTTCTGTTTCACCTTCAGGCTTTCTCGTGCTACTTCAGAGCTATTATAGTTATATTTCCAAAACAGCACAGATATTTTAACATCCTCCTTGTATCATTATTTCCTAAATTTGCACTTCAAATATGTTTTTATATTAATTCCTTTCATAAAAAAATAAAAAAAAAAAATACTTTTAAAGTTCCCTTTAGGAATCTTTCACAATTCCAGTTCACAATGCACAAGTTGCATTTGCTTTGCTGCATAAAAAACCTTACAGCAACTGAATTGGGGTGAGAGGTAAAATACTGCCATGAATTAAAACAGGTTAAGAAACCAAAACCAGAGGGTCAGAATTAATAATCAGTTTTCAGGGAAAAGGCTAACAGGAAGATGACCAGAACTGAAGCCAGTTTGCCAGGTTGGGGGTGGGAAGGCTGAGGTGAGTGGTGGTGTAGAATGTAAAGATGTGAATAAAAACATTATTCTATTTCATTATTATTACCAATATAAATAAATCATACCTAAGCTTTTTGCAACTTCATCCATGGAAATCTCACCCTAAAAAGTCCTTTAAGGATTTGGCTAGTAACTTCGGACATAAGCCCTATTTTCATTCAAAACTACAACTTTTGTGGATATAAACATGGCCTTATCTTGTTTTAAATACCAAAGTGGTTGTGCAAAGGGCAGAATATCTTTGAAGATCTCCAAATCCTGTGTATACAAGACACAGATATTCTAAAAAGTAAATGAATTCTTTAACTATTCAAGTCTATTTATTGATCTTACCTACAGTTTCTTTGACATGCTAGCTTTAACCAGACCCACCTATCCACCCAGAAAAAAGGGTTTGTGTCCTTTAGCACCAGTTCAGATCAATGGCCAGCCCTATTATCCTGTTTATTTTTAAATCAATCTGAATAAACAAATCCTTCCATTTGTCATTATTGTTTCTCTTTCTGTAATTAATCCTCTGAGAAGTCACAAATTAAACAGCACTTACTCAGCCAGAATGGAAACTTTGTATAGTAGTTTCTTTCATAAAGCACAAATCAAATATAAATTCACATTTTTTGAATATGGAAATACTTGTAGTGATGAAAGTTATACTTAGCACATGTGGAATGTGTGCTTCGTTTTTTTAAATAACAGTGATGCCAGTGAACTTCAAGATGATGAAGTTTAATGGGCCCTGGAACCTGCTCAGATCCAGCTGCCTCAATCCAAATGCTAATGTAGAATTGTAAGCAGGAAAACTCAGAGTCTGAAAGACTCATTGCCCTGGTGCGAAATGCTGTTTGTGCCAGTGAGAGGAGCTGCTGTCTGGTTTATTTGATTGAAGGATTAAGAACATTGGCCCACATGAGGTGCATCTTTATTGCAGACAGGATTCCACTATGAAGCTCTCCCTGATATTATGACCATTTTTAGATGAGGCCAAGAATAGTGCTGCTTGTATTGCTTGGGATGCCTGAGGTATTTAATAAAGAGAGAAATAGACACAGTGCTGGATTCCAGAGGTGAAGAATGATGTAATAAGAATTGTTTGTTTTCAGATGCTGAACCTAATTTTGGTGCTTTTCCACGTGTGGTTCTGGGTAAGAGACCTAAAGCTGTAGCCAACTAGCTGTTTGTACACTCTGGACAGACACGACCATAAAACAAAGCAGACTCATTAGGGGTATGACAGAGCCAATATCCCAAATTCTGGAGGTTTTCTGTTAAGCTGCCATTCAGTGAGGCACTCCCGCCTTAAAAGAACAACCCACCAACAGCAACAAAAAATTGTATTCAGATTAAGGAAAACCCAGTTTACCCTGGACTTGGCTACTCCGACAGTATAGGACAAGATAGTCTCAGTCTTGCAGTTTAGTCAAGTGTTATGCTATCCATCAAAATCTGGGATGATACATGACCAAAACATGGAACATCTGTATATTGTCGAAAGCCTCAGCATGATTTTTAATTAGAAGATATGTTTTGAATGTTTTCTCACTGCTAAATAAACCAGACATTTTAAAAACACAAAGCCCAAATTATTTATAGGCAAACCAATGAAATCCCCATTCCAAAACCACAACTACCCCAGCCATGAATGCTGACTTCACCTCTGCTGCTACACCTAATAGGAAAACTGATGCACTACTTAAGCTACGCATAATTAAGAAGATAAGAAGCATGCTAATGGACTTCTCAATTTTGCTAGATATCTGCCAGTGAGAAAGATGCTGTTTTATACACTCTCAGTCTCCTTAAAAGATTCTAAAGACTCCTTGTAAGCTAGCATTAGTTTTCTACTTCCACTGACAAACATATTTCACAGGTAATCGAAAGCCATATAAATGAATTTGGCTTTAGTTAACCAAAGTGGCAGAAAAGTGTTCTAGAGGCATTTTCTTCCAAGTTTACTTGATTCTGCATGGTGGGATATTTGCAAGAAATCTCTTTGAAGAAAGCAGGCTGTAACAGCCATCATCTCTACTGAAGAATATTGTTTAATACAAAAAGATGCAGAAAAAAAATCAACCAGGATACAATGATGTTTAAAACAGATTGCATCAATGATACAAACCATAACACAAGTCCATTTTCTTAACATCATTAAAGCAGGGAAGAAAGTCTTTCTCATTCCATACATTTTAACAATTTTCTGTGTCTAATTAATTCATTAAATTTAAGCAATAGGTTCTGGCTGAAAGTTCCATATTTTCATTTGAACTCCTGAAGAAATTCATCACAGAAGACCCCTTAGATCTTACTTCACTAAATTCAAGCAAAGTCAGGATTCCTTCAAAACCCACAATTCCTTCATATGCAGTGAATCAAAAACGTAAACATTGGCTTATTTCTGATCTTTTGCACTTCTAAGTTTTGTCCAACATGCTCAGATCGTTCATTCAAAAAAATATATGCTTAGTAACTGTTCAAAAAGAGGATTAAATTCTTTAACACATTATTACTGCACTGCCTCAATAAGCCCTTAGTTTACCAAAAAGGATATTTACTGTAAATATGGTACTAGAACCAGCTGCATCACATTTATGCAAAAAGAAAACATACTGAATTGTTTAGAAAAAGAGGCATAATATAGTGGCGATTGCTTTCCCCTATACTTCTGAATTAAGAGTTTGAAATACTATGCTTGAAGTCCCATAAAGCTTGGTATGTCTTAGGAGCAGCACTCCTTGCTTAATTTGGGCCAGGGTCCTTTTTCCACTTTGAAGGAACAAAATGAGACTTTAATAGTTCCAGGAGCCTCTAGGTAGTTGCAAACTGAGGGTTATAAAGCATTCACATGGGCAGAGTGCAGCCCATAGTACAAAGCATATTTTAGGGAGACTGCCTTGTCTGTCAATGCTGCACCATCTCTTTTCCTACCCATGCAGAAATAAAACCAAATCATTTCATTCCCATCTCTCAGTGACTCCTATGCAAATTGTTTATGTTTTTATATGTACTTGTATGCAATTATAAGACCCTTTATGATTTAATACGTGCAAGTGAATTGCAGTCATGATCATTTAGGGATATCTATAACCCACAACAAGTCAAAATAGATAAGTCTTTGGAAAACACAGTGTAAGACAGCAAGAGTGTAAAGAGTAAGTTTGATCATAAATGTTTCAGAACTGTGTAGTATTTAGGTAAAAGACGGGTTTTGGTACAAAAGAAATAAGATCCAGACCTCTGCCTCATTCACCCCAAAACAATAATAGGATTTCAAATCCCAGCAATTTCAGACATCCATGTCACGCAGAACTATGTAGCTCAGGGCTTTTAGCCAGGAAATTCTGCAAATGTGTCCTCAGATTAAAAGGTGCCATGCAACCCAATCATGCTACAGCTTTATTTTGAATGCTCGCACTTGGCAATGTCTCTGGATGAAGATGTCCTGTATTTTTTGGCTTCTGGATAGTTTGTACTAGAATAGCATTTTGGCAAAATTGGCATCTACTGTTTAATCTCTTAAAAGGGTATGGAAATAAAATATCTTTAATTGGTCTTTGGTATGCATATGTCTTGAAAGGTTTAAGATAAATTTTTATAACATGAACTAAATATATAGCCTGAACTAACTTCCTATCCAGCCAGGATGTTCTTTTTAGATCAAAGATGAGGATTCAGAAAGAATGCAATGAAGCTGCATCAGAAAAAATAGCTTACTGTTTGGCATTGCTATGCATAGGTTAAAGACATGTCTACATGGCAGCCAAGAAGTATGATTTAAAGCTTGCTTGAGGATGTGTGCACAAGCTGCAACTAGCTGGCCCAGTGATGATAAACGTATAGCCTTAACAGAGCAAAGTGTGGATTGAAAACTTCATCTGAAAATTAGGGCATATATTCAGGTGGTTAAGCTGCATTGAACTCCAAGCTGCCACAGCTGACATTTTATTTGTAGGATTTAAATTCCTATCTAGCCATAATGACTAAAAAAATCTGACAAGACTATGTTCTAAGTATTTAACAAATTCAAACAGTAGGAGTGAAATGGGGAGGGGGAAATGTGAGTACTCCTGGACCTTTCTATCTGAAACTCCATTTTATCAATAAAACTATACTGCTAAATTTCCAGGATACTTATGCTTCCAGCAAAATCTCTACCTTCTTTGATTTCTTGTTGCAGTCATTGAGAGTTATTTGGAAAGCACTTCTTAACTAGGATTTCCATAAGAAATTTCAAAAGAATTTAGACATGCTCTTCCTTAACTGACTGAATCCATATACTGAAAAACAACCTTGAAAACTTGAAATAAAACGCCTGCTTGCTTCAACAGACCCACCCATGATTGTGTGCTTTAATTTTTCAACAAGATGTGGAGGTAGGGCTTGAGGAAACCCATAAAAATGTTTGGTTTGGCTTTCTGGCAGGTTTCCCCAGCTCAAGCGGAGGAAAAGCACTGAGGATGCAAGATCCTGCTAAGTTTCCATAGAGCGCCTGACTTGAACACCACAGAACATTCTGTACATCCCGAAGCAGAGGATCATATTGCTGTGCTCACTCTGGGGACAGCAACAGGCAGCAGCAGCAACAGCAGGTCATCAGCTGGAAACTGGAAACCTGCCATCTTCTAATTAGTTGCTCTCTCCTTCATAATAATCCTTTCTAAAATCCTATAAAATGCAAGGTCACATCTGCTGCACAAGCTCAGATAATGTCAAGCCAAATTTTTAATCATGTCATTAGCCAGAAACACCTTTTTAGATGGAATAAATATCATGTCCTCATTAAAATTAGGGAGTATAAT
Organism: Platysteira castanea; assembly: GCA_013397175.1. Lineage (NCBI taxonomy): Eukaryota > Metazoa > Chordata > Aves > Passeriformes > Platysteira > Platysteira castanea. The sequence continues at coordinate 493,373 of VYXC01010949.1, forward strand.
ACATGGCCAGGTTCTGCTCTTTCCTATTCTTAATCATTGTCCAAATGAACACAATTTTTTCACAACTGAACAAGGTTGTTTTAGCTAAAGTCAACAGCTTTCAACAACAGCTGAAAAACTTAACTTGGTTTTGGTCTCAAATTCCTGTCTTTCAGATACAAGAACCAAATTCTCATTCTGCTTGCAGCCTATGCAAAGGTATAGAGATATACACTCTAGTTTTCAGTGATTCCAACAAAACTCCTGTGTAGCAATCACTGGATACATTTTAAAAGCAAATAATGCCACCTCATACAAAATGTACACAAAACCTTAAAGCAAAGGATATCAAAAGCAGCAAAGTCTTACCATCATTTCACAGACTGTTGCAGAACTATGAAAGACATGGCAAACGTGTGACTTAGTGGAACAGCAAATCAATTCCTGAATCAGGAGCAGAACACAGGTCTTCTGACTCCTAATCCAATAGCATGGAGGAAAATGACCTTATCTGGATCTAAATGGAAGATTTCTCACATCCATCTGGTCTCTTCCCTACCATCACACTACGTCACTACTTGTTCAGGATGCTGGATTGAAATGTGCTCCTTGGTGTGGCATTTAAAAAAAAAAAAAAGAAAGAAAAAAAAGAAAAAAAAGAAAAAGAAAAATAAAAAGAGAAAAGAAAAAGAAAAACAGAAAAGCAGTAAACTAGAGTGGGCAGGTTCATATTAATACAAATTAATAAGGTTCTTCTAAGATATGCTGCAGTATATTGTGTAATATAATATAATCCGAGTCATCTGAGCCCTTGCTACAGCTACTAAATCATTGCCAAAAAAGTGGGGAAAAAATGCCAACCTTATGTGCAAATTATGAAGTGTGTAGATTCACAAGATTCTGCCTTATTGACAGAAGTAAACTCTTTTTGAAAGAGACTGATTTAGATAGCCGATTTCTTTAAATGCATTTATTTTACCTTGCAGGCGTCATCCATTTGGGCAGGAAATTAACTTTTCAGCCAGTGATCTTTTTCACAACACCTCTTAAAATTATATTTTTGTATGGAATGCTAGCAAGCAAACCTCTGTATGAATATATCCCAAGAAAAAGTTTACAATGCCTGACAATACCCCAAATATTTCAGTAGGTGCAGAGCATACAGGCCCTTGGCATTGTTTCAAAACTCCAATTCCCAACTCACACAGCACAGAGCTGTATGCAGAATTTGACAGGTCTGGGGCTTAAACCTCAGGCAGACAGGCAAGCAGCCAACCTTTCAAGAACTACCTCAGCCTGCCGTAGATTTCCCAGCTCTCAGTCTGGACCTTTCGTCAACCAGTGCACCATCCCTCCTCTCCAATGGTTTCTGTTCTAAGGGAATGTCTTGAGCAATTCCTCTCAACACTCTTTTCACTCTTTTAGGCTCACTTCTTAGTTCCATTCCTCTCCCGGGGATACAGCTCTCGCTCATTCACCGACTCCGGGAAAAAGAGATGAGTTTGAGACATCCCAGCCTTACAACAGATTCTTTTCTCAAACTTACAACATTCAGACCTCTTTATCTAACCTACCAGAGTTTAACAATCATGACATCTAGCATCAGTGTTGCCAGGGATGAACAAGGTTACTAAATAGGGAGGAAAGGGAGCTTGTTACTTTTTCCTAATGTGTTCTCAGGTAGGGGCAAAATAGAAGTAGTTCTACACCTGGAAATGATCCCTCACCAAGCCATTCTCCTACCTCATCATCACCTCAACTCTGCACTCAGTTTAAAAGATATTTCTCACTGTACAGGCTGTGACTATGACAGGATCGTCTAAATTTTGTAATGGAAGCATTCTCTGGAAAGACTTGTCTATTATTTTTCCAATGAAAAGTGACCAATAAAATAGACTAATGGAAAGCCATTCTAGTGAAATGCTCCCTCTACCTCACCCCCTTTTGCAATAAAACAGTACAGTTTTGGTAAATGCTGTCAATTGTTTATTAAAAAAAAAAGAAATTCTCCACAAGTAATTTTTAAACCCAAGAAATGGTTCATATTTCAAAATTTTTGGGAAGTTTTTGGTATCTATTTCCACATTTCCCATAAAAGCTTTGATACTTGTATATGTTCTGCCTCTTATTTCTTATTATCAACCAAAAGCAATGATGTAAGAAATTGGTAAAGATTCAGCTCATAACACCTTAAACACTTTTATACCTAAAGAAACGGAAAAGCAATAAAAACATTAACAAAGTGAGAAAGCAGTGATAGCATGTTTTACCAGTCAATTCATACAGAGTTTTCACTTGTTCCGGTGAGAAAAATACACTACCATCTTTACTCACCATCCTTTCTTAGTTTTAATATATTTGCCAAGAGGATTCTTTTCATACTAGAAATCCACCTTCATTTTTCTTTTATAGTCTACTGAAAAAACACCTGTATTTAGTATCCTGAAGTAGTCTGTATCACCGGCAAGGACCGCTAGTTTCTTGAGAAGTGTTTTTTTTGGTTGTTCCAGGTTTTTTTGGCAGATTCCAAAAGATCCTAAAATTCTAACAAACATACAGTATATCTGAACTGATGCTGTTCATGTCACATGGTGACCAGAAGTTGTTAGATAAATATAACAAGTCCAGTAATTTAGGCATGCCAGAACAATCCTGATAGCTGTAAATAACTGGCATGTCCTGGACTGTGACCATATTGTTTAATTCTCTCACCCTGCAAGCATGGGGATGCACATTCGACTTGGAAATGGTCATTGTGCCCAGAATTTGCCTGGCAGTGCTAAGGGGACCAGACCTAAAACCAAACCATGCTGAGGCAGCTGTAACCATTTAACAGGACAGCAATATAATTCCCAGCACCCAGGAACATTGTCTTGATTTAGAAGTATGGATGTAGACAGTGAAGCCATACTGATCATTAATAATAAATGCATGATATCAACACCTCTGTTTCTATTGAAAACACTAGCCATGTTTCAGAGATACACCCCGCTGCATTACTAGAGCTCTGTTTTCTCTTTATTTAGTATATTCAGGGAAAAGAGCAAGTTAATGGAAAGTTGTCTGAATTGATGGAATTGTTGGAAAGGAAACAATGAAAAAAAAAGGAAGCAGAATTGAAAGGCAAGTTAAAGATGGCACTTTTCAGTTTACTCCAGGATTGGTCTGGAAAAATTTATTTTTAGGATCATCTCTGTAGTCCTGTAGCACTTGAATGCCTTTTCTGCCTTTACAGTAATATATTAAACATGAAAGTACAAATACAATATACAGATTTCTTAGGCATTCTTTTGCAATCAAGGTCTTAGCTATCTCCAAAATTTGTTTGATTTGAGATTATAATAGGACTTGAGTAGAAACACTGTTTTTTTCCTTTCAAACAAGGTAGATATAGCAAAAGTTATTTTTCCGCTTAGCAAAAAAAAAAATAAGGAAGAATTTAAACTTATGGTTACATCGTTAGGAATCTATAGTTCAGGGCTGCGACCTTCCAGCTGCAAAATATAGAACTAGTTTTATTTCATGAGTATTTGTCCAAACATTTTCTTTCATTTTGATCCAAATACTTTCACACCCACTGAGTTAGACTTTGACTTTCAGGTTCGAACAAACTAAAAATTTCAATCACGTCCTCAGCTACAGTAAATTGGTGTAGCTCAACAACGGGGCAAATCACTGACTTCAGTGGAGCTACACCGATTAACACCGGGTGAGGATTGAATCCTGACCAAATTGAAACTCAATTGGAATTGCAGTGCTTCACCTGGTGTTTATTCACACCTCACATCAAAACCATGCAAAGCTATGAATTTTGCATGATTCTGATCCAAAGCCACACACCATATATGCTTAAAATTGAGTTCAGGTCACTCAGGAGTTGCACAATGCTAAGCAAATCTTTTGATAAATATGGTTTGCGTTACTAGTTTGTAACGAAACTCCACACCAGGTGACTTTTGTGTGGTCTGGTGTTTCATTGTGAACATTTTGCACTGCTCTAATGAAACATGATTTCCAAGACAACTAGGGGATAAAAAAAGTTTCTATTCAATGTTTTACCCACGAGTTTTGCAATACACACAAAAACCATGACCACAACATTAAACTCCTGATGACCAAAATTTGAAACCTAATTCCCCATTAAAGCACTTGAATAATGTTGGTGTGGTCTTCTAGAATGGACTGCAGCTCTCATTATTGGAAGAACAGCAAGTCAAATCACTCTGCCTTAGGTCCTTACATAGTCTGGGATTTCATCAGAGTTTGTCAAGATATTGAGACTAGCTTTTCAGAGTTTATTTATCAAAAATACCTGAAAATCCAGGTGACCATCTAGGGCTAGAACAGTGTAGACCTGGACTCTTTAGAAAGGGACAGAAAATACCCTGTGTGTAGGGCTCACCCAGTACTGGCCAAGAAGCAACAGGAGCCCTTTATCCAACTCTGACAGGAGCCTTTTGTGTTTCTCTGGAGATTTGGTGGCAGTCACATCTCTGGGGCATGTGAGATCGTGAGCCTGGAACATAAGGCTGCTTAGTCAAGACAAAAGTATTTGTATATGCTCACACATTTATTGCAGGTTCCTAAGGCTTCTGCTTTGTCTTTTCCAGGCAAGAAATGTGTATGTCACACACACAGCAGGACAGATGCCTCCAAGAAGCTTTGAACTTACTGTATTTGCCCTGCACACATGATTTGTACATGTGGGGTAGATTTGATATGCACAAGCAAAGTGCACATCTGGGATTTCTGGATTGCTCTGCATAATATTTTCAGGTAGAAAAAGAAGTTATGATGAGGAAAACTGTGACAAATGACAGCCTTATGCTACTGAGGCTTACAACATTGCTTACAACTGCTTTCACTGTACTCAACAGAAAAAAGCAAAGACAAGACAAAGGTGAGTATTTCCATCCAGATGACTCCATATTGTGATGGGCAGCAATAAATCTCTTCAAGTGAGGTGAATACAGAATGTGGATCCTGCCCTATGGTGCTTTGCTCTAAGATATAGGTTCCTACATGCTTGCCTGCCATGCTGAGCCTTTTGGAAGAGATCAAAGAATCACAGAATATACTGAGTTGGAAGGGATCCACAATGATCATCTAGTCAAACTCTTACCCCTGCACACAACATCCCCAAGAGTCACACCATGTGCCCGAGAGCATTGTCCAAATGCTTCTTGAACTCCAGCAAGATCAAAGAGGAATGTATTGTTTGATACTTCTGATGAAGCTTTGGAGGAAGAGGAGTAAACACCTCCTCAGAGATAGGCAGATGCAGCAATATAGACAACAAAAATATTGGTCAACAAAAATACTGGTCAACAAAAATAATTGGAAAAATTAAAGTTTACAGTGAGAGGGCACCTGAACTTAAGCAATTCTAGGGTTAGACAACACAAAGGAAGAGACAATCTCTAGGTTTCACATGGCTCAGTTTCATGAAAGAAATTTCCTACCTTTTGTTGAATGTGGTCTATGATAATGGAGTAAGATTTCAGAAGAGCTAAGGTACCGATAACTTCAACATGGAAGATCCTTAGACTTCTGAAGTTTTGTTTCTGTAAAACGCCATGATCTTAACATGGCCAAGCCATGCAGAATCTGTTTGTACTTGCAGCTCACTAAGCCACTTCAACTCAGCATTGCTTTCTAAAACACATAACCTGGCTCAAGACTGAACTCCTCACAAGGCACAGCACCAAGGCCATATTCTTAAAAATCCTTATTGTGAGAGGAAACATTATATTTTATTTATAGATCAATGTTTATAGCACTCCCAAAGTGTTAGAGGAACAGGAAGCCTAAGAGAAACCCTTTCCTAATCTGTAAAACTTTGAATTTACGCATTCCATCTTTTAGCAAAGCGACAAGCTATGAAAATTCTGCACATTCCTATCTCTTAATTTAAAGATGTATCAACATCAGTTTCACCAGATGAGAGCAGAAGACCAAACAGCTGCATTACTCCCTAGCTACCAATAAACATAAAATGCTGGGAAAGGGCAAACCAAGGGAACGAGTCTGTAGACTTCCACTCTCCAGTGCCTTTCAAATAAGCCAGTGTGTCTCCTTTACTGGGATTTTCAGATACACTCTTTTGTATCTTTAAGAATATTTTCCTTAGCACCCAATTCCAATCACATCCTGCCATTCAGTGAGTTTAAATGTAAGCATTCACATCCTGGACAATCTACTGATTGGTTCCCTGTTATTACAATACTATGAAAATCTCCTGTAGTGATCTGACCATTAAACCAAGCTGTAAATTAGACAGATTTGATTAGCATTTTCCTCTAGGGAAGTAGCATGCTTCTTTATGCAGTATAAGGGCTTCATGCTGGCATGATTCTTCAGGCATAAAGACAAGAATGTATTAAAATCAACAATGGTACAGATGCTTGAACAAAACATTAAATATATATCACTCATTTCTCCTGGAAGCATCTTGCGCTCCTTGGACTGTAGCCATGCTGGTACTTGACTCTATTTGTTTCACAGAAGAAAGTGATGCAGGAACTAGAAGACAACAGGATAAAAATAGCTAAGCTTTCCCCACTGGAATTTCAAAATGTGAGAGTAGGGAGAGAACACTTCCCACATCCCTTGGGAAAATGAGTCCTATTTATTGCCAGCAGAAAACCCAACATCTTGTCTAGCATTAAATATTTCCCTGGGTCAAAATTACTTGAAGAAAATACTTCATTTTCCAAAGGCTTTTGATTTTGGGTTTTCAGTGTGGCCATTTACAGAGCAAGAGAGACATAATTTGTTTTTTGGTCACAGTACAGTGTTTAGTTTTACTTAGGCTACCACCCCTTCCCAGTCTCATAAAACCGTTTACATACAATAGATCACAGAGATCATAAACTAAAGACAAAGACCTACACAATACTGTTGAGATAATCCTTTGTGCTCTGCACATACCGGTGCTGTATAATATTTGAGGAAAAGCACAATAAACTATTTCAGACATCTGTTTTTAAGGTTGCAGAACACTACAATGTAAAAAGCAGATGCTACAAAGCATTCACATTTCCACCAGCTTTAAATGATCCTGGGTATTCAGGGGAGAGCACCAAACTGAGTAAGTGCTCTCCCAACTGACAACAGTAGCATAATGTTAAATGAAACAGATTCTCATGCTGCCAGTATGTTGTACTGTCATGATTTCTTTTTTCTATGATGAAAAAGGTGGTAAGCGGAGTTTGATAGCCATGCATTTCCCTTATCATATTTGCTGTTAATTCTACTATTAGGTACTATATGAGACTTCAATTCCTGTTTCAAAGAGCACAGCATCTGCTTAATAGGATTTACACTATCTCTAGTCATCAGAGAGTGTAAATTCTAAATAAAACTGCTTACTACCAATATAGTTTGGTCATTTCTTCCAATATATTATATACCTTATCATAAACCAATTCAGGGTTCATGGCATAATGAAGCTGAGACAGAGCAGCTTTCAGGCAGCTGCTCAGCATTGCCCCTTCTGCCTTGTTTTCTTTTCCTTAGATGAAAGAAAATAAAGGTTCCTGTTTGTTCTCTAAACCTCCTGCCCACTGCACAGCATCCTCCATTTCAAGCCAAAGGCACAATGGCCATCAGCAACATAGGTGGGCTTTGGTGAAATCAAATGCTTCACTGAAGTACATTGTTTCTTTCAAGCAAGTAAAACAAACGCATTACATCACCTGCACAACTTGTGACAGTCATTCAAATTCTTTATCATCTTGAGTAGGTTGTTTAGAAAGCCTTCTCAAAGTCCACACCTACAGGTTCTGAAAATGCACTGAGGTCAGGATAACTTGTGTATTTTTAATCCAAAGTTAAAATAATAATTTTCCTTTCATAAGAAGGAGAACTGTAAGGCCTTTCAGGTCCAAGAGACTTGTACACAGTTTAAAAACACTCTTTCATCTGCTATCACTTTCTACCATCTTTTCAGTACCCTGGAGTTTATGTTTGTTCATTATGACAAAGACTGTTGCAAGTACTCCAGGACTTTGTGAAGGCACTCTGCCACCTACAAAGCAAAGACATTCTTCAGCTCCTTTGCAGCACATGACTCAGTAGTGGGCTTCATTGCAGGCTTCCAGCCAGAGCTCGGCATAGTAATCTTGCACTTCAAATTCTAGCATGAAAACATTTGGAGGAGTTGTTGTTGTTAGCTTTTTTGGTTTGTTTTTTGGTTTTTTTTCTAAAGAATATTCTTCAAAGAAGCTCTGTCTCATGTTTACTAACTGCAAAATGAAGCAGTAATCTCCACACACCTAATCAGATGAAAAACATATGGGTTTTTTTTTTCTTTTAGTTGTCAAAGAAAACCTGTCACTCTCTCTGCTTGTGCTATAAGTTGTCAGTCAACAACTGTTAGCAAGCTAAATCTTGGGGAGCTAAGGCTCTGCCCTACAGATTGTGTTCCTGAAGCCGACTGTAGTGGCAATTAACTACAGCCTAGGTAATACTGCCTGGAACCTTGGCTCAGTTCACACTTATTCTGGAGCACGTGAGTGGGAAACTAACACCTGAATGAGCTCATTGCATGGCAATACCCTGGGTTTTGGTAGAGAATAAGAATGTACTTAAAGAACCTGTTCTCAGGGCTCATATTCTCAACATTTAAATTACTTGTGATTTTTAAAAAGACTTCAGTAGGAGTTTTTCTCTTGAGAAGATGCTTAATTAATCCATAATCTGATGACAGGGCACCAGTATGGGGACAGATCTGGCTACAGCCTCGTTCACCACCCTTCCTCCCATGCACATACTCCTGGTGAATAACTGCTTGGAGACAATATAAAAGTATTCTGAATAAACTTACCACTGGTAAGTTCTGTTTTGAAGAAAAATTAAAAAAAAAAAAAATTCAGACGTCATCTTAACATCGGACTCACTCAAAAAGGACCCAATGCCTTTATGACCAATTATGGTCAAAGAAGCTTTGTTTTGATAATAGCAGGTTTGACGATAGCTGTCTCCAGAAGGAGGATGTAATGTTTCCTATATGACATACCTTCTGTATTGTGTCTTGTTTTCCTGTGTTCTCTCTTTTCCAGGTTCTATTTGCCTCTCAAATCTTTTCTTGGGTGGTATCCCATTTTTGTTTTATTGCTTTTTGTCCTTAGAATAGTAGACCATTTATACTATGTGTTGGAAAACTGTTGCTTTTATGGATGTTCTGTCTCCTGTGCTAAGGAGCAGAAAAGTTAATTTACCAATCTGACAGAACTGCAATTAAATGTAAAGGACTCTCTCAAATATCCAACTTAAGAGAAAAAAAACTGTTAAAGAAATCTTAGATATTTGGCACTAGGGTTTTTCTTGCTCTGTATAAGTACATCTAGGGCTAATGATGCATTATTCATCATGAATATTCATACATGTGAGAAAAGGATTATGAATGCATATTTTCTTTGTTCTACATCCTAGGCATTTTATATTCATATAGTTTGTATTTATGCAGAATTAGGATAGGTAAGAAGGGTGCTTACCTACATATTCTGGAGGGGGAAAGTCAATTACGCCCAACTATTCCCAGTACGCCAGATGAAGTTACATCTGCTGCACCCAGAGGAGGTGCTGTAGGTCCCTTGTGGCTCCTGAACAATCACTACCAGATGGAAGGAAATAGTTAATAAGAGTGGCATGAGAAAAGAGCAGAGGCTGTGCCCAGCAGACAAAATGTGTCTAGCTATCACAGCATCTCATCACAGTTCTATCTCTTAAGGGTGTATTCCAAGTACACAAACACTTCACAAGGCAATGGAAGACAATCCCCTTGCTGCAGCATGCCTTTCAAAGTTCTCATGTGCCTTTTCCTTGGAAAAGAGCTTGTTTTTCCTCTACATTACAAGCACCTCAAAACTTCTTACAACAGAACCAGTAACAGAGCAGATAAAACATTTATCTGAGCAGAGAAAAGAGAAGGGGTGCACAACCCCATGCATTCAACCACACCATGAGAAAATTGTCTATGCCATCCTGCCAGAGCTTATGGATGGATCTCTGAAACATCTCTACCCATGTTATTAGATGTCTGATTGCACTCAGTACAGTGTGATCTGTGCTGAGTGTGCATCCTCATCTCTACACAGCTGCAATCACAGATGGTAATTCTTTTGGAGGCAAATATGGATATCTCAGTAAAGACAATGGTTTGTAAACCAGTGAAGGTGAGTATATACCTCTGACCATAATCATTCTACATGAAGCCAACTCACATGGATGGCAGTTGGTAGCAGTTCGTTTCTGTCTGAGGACCTAAATTAGTCAAACAAAGTTTTCATAAGGCTTTTCAGTGCTTGGGCACCACTTCTTACCAGGCCTCAGGACCCTGCCCTGACTTTCTCCCTGGCATGTCCAGACTTGCCCTAGCATGTTTGCCCTTTTGAATGACTGGCAACTTCTTCCAGATGTTCCCACTACAGATATCACAGCCCAGAAACCTGGGCAGGACTGATAGCACATGAGAGTCAGGCATGTTTGTACCCATACATCATCCTTTTTTATTGCTTTATTGAACACATCTATTGAAAGAACCTATTTTTAGGAATCAAATTTCATTTCTGAATAATTACATATATTAAAATAAACTGAGTAAGTGAATTCCTATGAATAATTCAAGCAGCTGTAATATTTGAATGTCTAATCTGCCAGAGTGTTACATGATCTTATTTCCACTTGATTCCTGAAAGGAAGTGCCTTACAAGCAGTGGTACATAAAGTTGTCTCTAAACACAGAAACCATCCATCGTAAACGTTTAATGTCCAATCATGAATTACAGCACCTGTTTTAAGTGATCAGCTACTAAAGGATATAGGAAAAAAAAAAGAGTACGGAAATAGGGGTTTCTTTCAAAGAAGATTATTTCCTGCTGTTGAATTTCTACATACATCTCAATAAAGTGCCAGTTTCAGTCTTTGTTCTTGCAGCATCTACTGCATATATAGCTGAAAACTGAAACAAAGATCTTAGCATAGAATTTCAGTTACAGTACCAAGTATTTCAACCTCATTTTTCATGCACAGTGATTTAAAGTGTTAACTATCTATTTACATGTGATATACTACAAAACAGGGCCCACAAACCTTTTTTCCCTTTCTCAACGTTTTTTTCATCAATCTTGTCTACTCTTATAATTGCTTTTTGTGTTCCTGGTAACTTGTAAAATGTCATATTTATTGCATACACCCATATTCACCTGCAAAAAATATATTCCATGGATCCCCCATGAAAAATTTCCTCTGATCAGAATAATGCCTTATGAGTTAAGTGACAGGTAATGAATAATGAAGAGTCAGCAATAACTGGTAAAAGTCAGTGCCTTACTAAAAATAAACAAAATACAGGGGAAAGTAAAAATAATAGGATATAAGAGAGAAGGGGGGAGGGGGGAAGTGGGACAGTTTTGGAATGATTCACATGCAGAAAAATGGGGAAAAATTTACAGTGGATCTGTTTCTCAGGGAGTTTGGTCCAAGTCTCACTGGCAAAAGTGAAGAGGCAGACTTCAGAAATATGAAGAAGGGAGAAAGACATAAAAAAAAATGGAGTGAGGGGAAGGACTTCATGCCACTTTTTCCTTTTGGCCTTTATACTCTACACACATTTTCCCTACCCTTACTCATACACGTTCGTCTGGGGGAAATGTTGGGATTGGGAAGTGATCCATGAGAATGAAGCAGCCTGAAAAGCATTATATTAGTCTGTGGAATAAGTAATACTTCAACCAAGTGAAGTAATGGAAACCACTTCACCCAAGTCATTTAAAATTGGACTGAATAAGGCACTGGAGATTATGCTGAAGGGAACAATTCTGCATTGGCAGGAATATGGACAAGATGACTTAATAGATCCAGTGTCCATGTGCCAAATCCTGAGATCCGGATCCAGTTTTTATTACTCTATCTTTACTCAAGTTGAACTTCCATTCACGTTATTGGGAGCTCATTCTGACACAAGGAAAAAATAACCAAGAGCTTCAGGATTTATGTGTAAAACTGTGAATAAAACTTGCTGCATAATAATTATGAAGTGTGAGGGCAAAAATAATGGATCTATTAGAGGACATATACAGAGGACTCCTTGAATTATTCCTAACAGTCTGACTAGAAGAATTACAGTTTATTTAGTTTAATTGTTCAAGATTCACTAGAATCAGTGAAAACCCTACTGCTCACTTGAAACTTGTCTCTGTGTGTATGTTATGCTGTTCCTGAAATGGGTGAAAATATCTGTGAATAAAATATTGCAATGAAAATTAAAGTTAATTATGCTTTTCTATTTAAGCATGGGAACGGTATTAGATGTTTACATTAAAAAACCACATAATTCATATATAAGCAACAGCATTTTTTTCTTTTCTTCATTAAATATCACTGTGGCATTTCAATGCAAATGGTAGAAGGTTTAGGGTAAATGGAGTCTATTTTCCTTGGTGAAGAAATGTGTGTAAAGGCATCAAGGCTCTTCAGAGATTCTGCTTAACTCTGTTTTGTTTTAGTTTTACAGCAAAATAGTACTAATTAAACCAAAATTAGTCTATAAATGCTATTAACACATTTAAAATGAGAGATTTGAGTGTTCTCTAGGGACAGAGACATGTATTATGTACAGAGGGTTTGGTTTAGATGCAGTTAAATAGTTCCAATTTTCACTTCATTCCCATTCACACCTGTCGCCTGCTTAGGTTATTCCTGGCAAGAAAATGGTGAATGAGTTCTCCCTGGTACACTACAGAATGATCATAGACAGAAAAATCAAAGGCCATATTGAGCATACTGGGGAGGAAAAAAAAGTCAGAAAGATAGCTGAGGCAGCAAATTCTATATTTTGTAATATATAGAGATATATATTATTTATATTAAATTTTCCAGTATGGATGAGAGGATTGGGAAGTAGAGGACAGTGGAATTTTTTCAATCCCAATAAAAAAAAAGACATGTTAATAGCTGCTTGGGGTCTTATTAAAAATTTTACACTATACTGAAAATTTTAAGAGAAGATTTCTAATATTCATGGTTCTAGGAATTCTTGTTTATGCCTATACTGAGCACTAGTCTGTATGAAGGGATGAGATTTTTCTTACATCTTTTTGGACTAAGTTTATTGCTCAACACTGTAAGGCTGCAAAAAGTCATGGGTGTCCTCAGAATA
>VYXC01010949.1:506584-597709 GCA_013397175.1 Platysteira castanea
ATGGTTTGCTTTGGGGGTCTTTTCCTAGATATACATAGAAGCTGTAGGAAACCTGGCATATTATCTTTAAAAATATCATGAAATCAAAGTGAAACTCATTAGCGAGTACATACAGATATGGGGGAAAGAGCTATGGTTGACCAAGGGCATGGGGAACCAGGAGGGAAGACATGCAGACATGGTTATTTTTTATACCGTTTGATTGCATTAAAACTTCACGAAAACCAAAGCATGTATCAGGTTCCCCCCCCAGGGTCTTCAAGCACAACACAAAAAGAGTAATTGCTGGCTACAGAGCTTATGGTCTATACAATGACCAGAACTGCTACAGTCCTCCCCAGCTTCAGTTATACCCTGTAGATGCACCTGATTTCTTGGACCATCATTATTTTTAAAACAAATAAAACGTCTCTCTGCTTCTTTAGGTATGGAAGGCATTGCTTTCACAGTATGCTTCATCTGGAACTGTATTTAAGTAAACTCAAGAGAACTCTATATAGGCAATGCAAAATCATGTGTGATCTTTTTGTTGTTGTTTCAACAGACAGGGCTTGAGTAATGTCAGGGTTTATGGCTTTTATTTTATTTGGAGGGACTACTTTTTAACGGAAGCAGGAAGCAGTCTTTGGACACAGTAAGTCACAATGTATAAATAGCTCTACTGAGAGTATAACAAAGACTCTTTTGTGCTCTTTTACCAGCACGGCCAATCACATATGCAACTTAGTAACATAAAAATACCTCATCCTTACTTATGACACCTGTATCTTACAAAAAAATTATTAAAACATCCAGTTAGAACTTCTGTCAAAAGCACATTATTTTCTATGCATTTCTTATGAGAAGTCATACAGAAATTATTTTCTTCAATAATTGTAGAGAAATAGAAGAAATTTGCTGTTGTTTGATTATGAAGTAAAGCATACAGTTAATTCGTCTTAAATTGGAATACATTTGTGGAAATATGCTTCTCCATATGGTTTCATATTTTTTTCTGCAAGGTGAATACAGTGACAGTATTTTTTCAAATTAGAATCCACAATTTTTTTATTAAATCAAAACCAGTGGATTTTCTACTTAGCAGGCATTCTGGACCTCATTTTAAGCCATTTTAAGGAGGTCTGAAGTTTATTGGATTTTAAATACATCCTTCTCTCCACCAAGAGCCTTTTAAAGGATAGTTTAATCTGTTTAATTTACATTCAGGAATTTCATTTTACATGCCAGGCTCTGGGACTGTCAAATCCTTTGGCTTTTCATTCTTATCAAACATAATAAAGCAATCATATATAACCAGTAGGATGTGTTTTTTTGATTTTTATCCAAATATCATTTTCAAATCCAATTTAGGTCATATAGGATGCCAATTTTGTTCAGTTAAGAAGTTAGATGGATTTTCCAAAGGAAGATTATCAGTAGTAAGTATAAACATATGTCCGTTCATTAACTCTTTAAATAAAATATCCAGCACATCAAACTTCATTCCTTCCTACACTCTCAAATAGTACAGTAGGTCCTACTTGAGGCTCTGTAAAGTCCTGATACAAAAACTCCCCAAGCCAGTAGAAATCATTGGCTTTCCTGGAGGAGTTTCTACTTGGGCAAACTCCAATACATCCAAACATTTTGCTGAGTGGGCTTGATCACATTTTGACATTTGGGACAGATAAGGAACCCCATGCAGCCTATTCCAGCCACTACTTAGAATGGCTTCCAGTAAAATATTCTCTAGCTGCTCCATAACTTAAAGTGTTTTTATGTCCTACTTGCAATCAAGGACAAAAGGCAAATTCACCTATTATCAGTCAATCATTCCTCTTCTCTATCTCCTCTGCAAATATAACACTGCATTTTTACCTAAGAAGCTTTGCCCCATTTGGTCAAAATCAATACAGCTTCTACACAAGGTGTTGCTTTGCATTTCTTAATCATGAGTATTTTTTCCCCACTGTTATGATAGAGTTTAGGGAATATTTTTTCCTTCCTGTACTTTGAAAATGAAAAGTTCTTTTATTTCCAACTTTAGGAGCAACCAAATCTAAACCCATGCTAATCCCAAAAGTCAAGTAAATTCTAATGACTCCTTAGAAGTAGTACTAACATTACCAATTACTTTCTTCCTCTGCTTAGTGTGATGCAAATTGATACAAACCAATAAAAGTGGGTTTGATTGCCCTGTGCAAATGAATTAGATGGTACCAACAACCAGTAATATACCCAGCTTCAGTTAAGTGCCAAGCATTTTGTTCCTTGTACACACAGAATATTTTAAGATTGATAATGTATTCACATATTTCTTAGACTTAGTGAAAAAATGAGTCTGTCTTTGGAGGAGCTTTGTACTCTAATGGGGTTAGATGGGGATTCTACTAAATTCAGTACACAATTCTGATTAACATAAACCAGGTGAAGTTTCACTGTTACCTAGAAGTAAGTAAAAGCTATTGCGTAGAATTTCTTATCTCATGTACGTGAATCTGTTTGGACATATAGAAAGAGGACAATCCCTCCTTTTCTCAGTCTTCAAACAAAAGGAAAAAGAAGACTGACACTGCTGGTTCTTCAAGAAATGGCTATATCATCAAATCAATCTTTTTTAAGTTTTCAACCCCTCTTTTCTGCAGACAGCCAGCCATATATTACACATTTGGTCTTGAGCCCAGTCCATCCCATGTCTTATAATGATAGTGAAAATCATTTAGAAGGCTACACCACTTATTTTAAATGCAGGGATAGCATGATTTGTCAAACAGTCAACAGCACTTCTCAGCACCTTTTCACAAGAATGAAGCACAATTTTGCATCTTAAATATATTCAGATCCAAACATTCAAAATTTTTTAAGCAACCCCATCTGTGGTCTTAAAGGAAAATGTGAATAATAACTCAGAGTGCTAAGCCTGTCCCACTAGCATGGCCCAAGTCAGAGGGACCTCACAGTAGCCTTTTCCCTAGGGCAAATGAGAAAAGGCAGCAGGATTCAAAACATCTTCCTGCGTCTATCCATAAGCAATTAATCTGCTCTGCCTTGAACATTCAGCATACTAACCTTTATTCGTAGCAGCTGGTAGTTATGGTTCTCCACTAAAACCTTTGCTCACCTCCCATTGCTATAAGCCAATTCCTGCCTCCAGTGACAGAGAGAAAAGGAAAGTAAGCACTCAGGTGATGCTCACATGCTGTTGTCTGGGCTTGCATGGACATGGGGAAAACCTCGATATTTGTCCATCTCTAGGTCTCTCTGAGTGTAAAGGTGGTTAGGACAGCATAGTGTCAAACTTCCTCCAGAGGCTGTGGGCCAATATTCACCAAAGTCAAAGATATTGTAGTAAGTAAAAGTATGATCTGGACTCACATTGAGTGGTACGGAGTCATCAACAAACATACAGGGCTATAGACATAGCTCTTCCCAAATATATAACCTGGGATTTTCATACTGTACCTTCTGGGTATAGTAGTGTTTGACAAGATTTATAGAACTGAATTCATCAGGAAAAGAGAACACACAGGTTTAATAGCAACCAGTCATGAGTCAGGTCAGAGAGACACGTAGACTTGACTGTGATTTCAGGGTGAGCAATGTCCACAGCTCCTGATTGCATTTTTATCAGCTATAATTCAGAAAGACTTTATCACCTCCATCAGAAAGGAAAATAAATATTAAAAAATTCACTTCAGTATCTCACAATATCCACACTTCAACAATCTAGTAAATAAGATTCATTTTACATTCACACTTGAATTATTGTTATTCAGCCAACAAAAACAAAATATGAAGCCCTACTGAAGAGCAGTTTTAATTTGATAGCATTTCTGAAGTGTCTGGGGATATCTGCTGTCTATGAATGCTGCATAAATTCTGCCATTGTTTTCTACAATACTGCAAAAGGAGAACTTCCAAGTGTTGTTCACAGCAGGAAATGCCTTCAGCCTATTTCTACCCACAACCAATAATTCTTAAGTTAATATCTGGTGGGCCCCTCCAAGCATTCCAAAATCATATGCTTTCTGCAGTGGTCTGGTAAGGACTGTAAGACCTACAAAAATTGGTAGCGTGAGTTGTGCCATCTTATAAAGACCTGTTCTCACGTCTGTTTTGTTTACTGTATCAGTGGTGCAAGTTGGGATTTTAAAAAAAGTAGCATAGAGCAACTAAAAGAGATTTTTTTCTTTGTATGCCTTTTTTCTCTTTCTTTGCAATTAAAAAAAATCTTACTCTGATCACTGCTATCCTATTCCTTCTCCATCCTTCCTCAGATCCCTCAGTCATAAAATGTTGATGGTATTCATCGAGATTTAGAATACAAGATTTTTCTACTTCATTTATCACTGCATTAAACTTGCTTCCCTTTTATAAGAAAGTTTCATACTACCTACCATATTATTATATAAGATCAGTCTTAAAATATCCCTGTATTTACAAACTTATGTGCCATAATACAAGAGAGCTGCATATGCAAGATCAAACTGTAAGTCCAGTCACTATGTTAACAATAATTAAGCTATTGAGATATTTAAAAAGAAATATGAAAAACAAGGCATAAGTAGCATGTTTATATATTCAAATGGATATATTGATCCAGACAAAAGATAATAAAAGGTGTGCTGATCATCTCATTTTCATCTTGTCCACCAACTTAATGCACCTTTCAATCCAGTCTACTTCTGCTGCTCATAAGCAGAACCTGACATGTTGAAGTGGATGATTGTGACAATTTATGCTAGCTGAGGAACTGGTTCTAAATTTCTAACCACACTTCATTTAAAATTTAATAACACACATACTACCAAATTTGGTATTATGACAAGTGTATTAGGAAGCTAAACTAGATAATTTCCAAACAATTTGGGCTTATTTTTTAAGGAAATGTGCATGTTGGAAGATACTTTTATTTACTAAAGTGTATTTTTTTCTATGAACTTTTTAAAGTTCAAAGGAATAAGAACTCAAAAACCACAGAGTAAAAGATGAAGCATTAAATTCTCATTGTGGTGTACACTAGAGTCATTTGGATGATTATGCAAAAAAAGGAATTTTCAAGCTACTGTCCTGCTCTTTAATTTGAGCATTAGCTTTGGGATAATGCATTTCAGAAGCAGACAATACCCGCTTAGTCAGAAAGAGATTACCTTAAGTCTTCTTTATGAAAAAACAGGGAGAAGCAGGAACCTTAAGCTCACAGCTATGTCCGTTTAAATGTACTGACACTGTTTGTGTTTCACTGCATTGGTGCCGAGAGCTTTGCTCTGATTTGAAAGGTCAAACATTGGAGGAGCAATTCCTTACAGATTGTGTTCTTATTTCTGGGTATCTGGTCATAGTACTTTAAATGTTCACCTAATAGAACTGGGTTTACATTTTTCAGATTCCATTTTTCAGAAAAGAAAGAGTCGCCCTCTTTCAATTCATAAGGCTAAAAAAGTCAAGTCAAAGTACAAAAGTACAGTTTCTCAGTGTGTGTATTCTATCCTTATTTGTTCCATTTTTGAGTGACTGAGCATTTGATTCAGCTCAGGCAGCCACCACTCCCAGTTCCTGAGCCTCAGCCAGGTCTCTCAGGCCCATTCACAATTCCAGCACTAACTTTCCATAATCATTTTATTTCCTTAATCTTCCCAATGGCTGGTTCAGCTCCAGGTGGGCCTCATTCCTCTCCAAGTTCAATAAGACAGTCTCTTACTCCCTCTGCTCTCTTGTCTCCTCCAATTTTGATTTTTGTTGGCAGCCTTACAGTATCTCCTGTCCTCTCTCTCATGCACACACAAACAGACATATGCATGCACACACAGTAGATGGAAAATACCATTTGGAGAAAAACAATGGCGAGTTGCAATTTTCCAAACCTAGAAAAAAACCAAAAGCTGGGGAAAAAAAAAAAAAAGACTATGAGGGAGAAAAGAGGACTATGAAACTGTAAATAAAGAAAAGGGGAGGGGAAAAAGAAGAGTTTGAATATACCAGTAGTAAAAGTGTGGAAAAAAATGTTACTCATATACATAAGGGTGAGGGGAAAAAAAGTAACCTATACTGGCACTGAGGAGAAGATATAAAAATAGAAAAAACTTAAGCCCCTAATAACTTAAAGCTCGATGTAGCTTTTCAATTTCTACCTCTCTGCCCAAAATTTCTCTCTAGAAGTGTTGCAAAACACACAAAAAACCCCAATTAGTTTCATCCTATTGTCTCAGTCTTTGCTTACCACACAGTATTCCCAAAGCTGAAAATGTTAAATGCTTGAGCTTTCCCTCAGCTTTTTTCCATGTTAACCTGGAGTGCAGTACATGTCATTATGCAAGTGTAATGCTGCATGGTACACCCAGGTGTAGCATCTAACTGCAGTCTTCAGAGACTAAGTCTGTCGGCTGCAGCTTAATAAACTATTTAAATACATGGATGATTTAAAGCAATGGCTGTGTCTAACCTGTGGAAGCCGGGTGTTCCTCCTAGCCCCTACAGCCATGTGTATGTCTGTGTCTGTGCGTGTGTGTGTGTTTGTGTGTGCGTGCGTGTGTGTGTGCGTGTGTGTTTGTGTGTGTGTGTGTGTGTTTGTGTGTGTGTGTGTGTGTGTGCGTGTGCGTGTGTGCGTGTGTGTGCGCGTGTGTGTGTGTGTATGTCTGTGTGTGTGTGTGTNTGTGTGTTTGTGTTTGTGTGTGTGTGTGTGTGCGCGTGTGCGTGTGTGCATGTGTGTGTGTGTGCATGTGTGTGCGTGTGTGTGTGTCCCAGATGCACCCTGGCTTCTTGCTCACTCCCTTCAAGCCTTCGCCCCCACACCCCAGTTTCCGGCCCAGCCAGGTCCCCCCGGATGATCAAGGACTTGGTTATGGAGCACACCCCACCGCTCAGACAGAGCCTCTGGGAGTCATCGAGTGTTATGTTTGCAGCAGCCTGAAGAGCTTTGACTCAGGGTAATTATCTTGTGAGCTGAGCCTTGTAGGAATACTGTCCACTAATAGTTTTGCTGTGAAAGAGCATATCTTTTCTCACTCTCAAAAGCAGAAATAAGTTCAGTTCATTTTTTAAAGAAATTACTTTAACAGCTTGTGCCATATTTAGGAAAAGGAATATAAGCACACACCAGGGCCAGTCTGGTAACAAAGGACACACACTGGTTTGGTAAAAGCAACCAGAGTGCTCACATGGCCACGTCGCCATGCACTGCACTGAAAGTGTGCTCATAGGTGTCAGTAGTTCATGCATGGCCATCTGTATTTTGTCAACAATAGCAATTCACTTTTTAATGAATGTTTAAAGTCTCAATTCCCACAGGAGTAACAGCTACAGAGAGCATCAGCTATTGCTGAAAGAACAGGGATTCTAGGAATAAACAGAATATTGTGGAATGGCAAATGGGAACCAGTGACCTCATTATTCTGGAAAATGTCTCTTTTTGAAC
The DNA here is from genome assembly GCA_013397175.1 of Platysteira castanea. Lineage (NCBI taxonomy): Eukaryota > Metazoa > Chordata > Aves > Passeriformes > Platysteira > Platysteira castanea. The sequence continues at coordinate 513,978 of VYXC01010949.1, forward strand.
CAAAAGGAACTCTGACAATTGTAAAGGTTTAGTCTTGAACAGTGGAGTTTTGCAGAGATAGAGTGAAAGCAAAATTGAGCCCCCTGTGTACTTATGGCAGTTCTTTATTATGTGCCATATATTATCATGTTGTGTTGTGTTTTGCTTTATCGTTGTTGCATCTTTATTAAAGGTGGGCCAGAAATAAAACCCAGATGTAAACATACCTGCACTTCCAAGGCACTTGGCTGAAGTTAAGAGCGCAGCAGCTGAAAGCCATCCTCAGCATGTATTCTTCTAGAACATTTATATTCTTCTTCTATTAAAGTGAAAAACAAGGAAAACATTTAAAATAGCAAATAGAATCTTGCTGTTGTAAAATAATTATGTATAATGTTGTTTGCTACATTTAAAAATAATCTGGCCGTTCAGGTTTGGGTAACAATTCTGACTTTAAAGAGGAGAGCAATTTTGCTCTCTACTCTGCAGAATACTAAGAATGCAGGACACATTCTTGTCCTTAAGTCTGGGGATTTCCTTTGTTTAGGCTTATTAGGCGAATTACAGACTGGTGTCTTGCAGTCAGACGGTGAGGTCTGCACTGGATTATTGAGTTGTAGGACACAAAACCATATAAAGAAAGAGACGTCATTATTCCAACGACAATGGAGGAGAAAAATATCCACTGCTGACAGGCCTACTTACTCACAGGTCCATTGGTGTCAACATACATAGCAGCAGAGACAGGCTAGGTTAGGAAAGAGTTTGCTACATCTGGTTAAAGGGGAAGTGTGAGAGCTAAAGGGGGGCAAAATACTGTATGTCGATATTTGCCCTACTGAGGAACAGCAGACACATACTGGAACTGAAGGATACCATATATAAAGAAGTAAGTAACCACATGTAGTATTTCAGCCCTGTGCCCCAGCTGTAAAACATTATTTGAAGTTATAATAGTTTCACAGCTGTGGGAAGGTGAGGGTCATCCATTTTACATACATATTCAAATTAAGAATGCAGGACTGCTGGCACAGAGCATCAGCAATGATATGGCCTCAAAGGCAGGAATGTACAGAAAGACAGACAAAAATCTCTTTTTGTTTTCTCTTTTGGAGATGGATGTGAACTTTTTCACTCCTCTCTTCCTTGTGCATGGTTAAGCCTGAAGGTGGAAAATTATGAATAACCCGAGCAACAAAAGTACAGATATACTGAAAATTCAAGAATTAAAATTTAAAAAAATAAAAAACATACAAAAAAGGCCTGCTTTACACCTAAATCAGGTGGTGTCTAAATGCCCTAACTGCTTTCTTTTGCTATATTCAAATGTGTTTCTTGAATCCCACATCTGGTCATGGATAGAACTGCCCTGACTAGACTTTCCTTATGCTCCATCTGGACCTAGAAACTAGATGTTTTCCACATATGAATATGCCTGCACAGCAATACACAGGTCATATGTACCTCAACTAGCTCTTAATGAAAAAGTCTGGGTACCAGAAGCTCATAATTTATTTCTCCTCACTGACTATTTATCCTCTTTTGATATGTCTTTACAACCTTCCACTATGACAAAGAAAAACAGAATTGTTGAGGTTGGAAGGAGCCTCAGAAGATCATCTACTATGAACCCCTGCTCAAAGCAAGCTGAGCTAGAGCAGGTTGCTCAGGATCACAGTCAGCTGCAATTTCAAATATCTCCAGGTACAGAGACTCCACAAACTTTCCAAGCATCCTGTTCTAGTGTTTGACTACCCTGACCACAGTGGAAGGGTTTTTTCTTATGTTTAAATGTAATTTCTTCTGTTTGAATGTATTGATTGTCTCTTGTGCTGCTGGGGCTCAGGCTCTGCAATCTCAGTCTGCTCTGGGCAAAGCTCCCAGCCCCTTGTCTGCAACCAAAACACTGACCTTGTTCTGCAGCTGCCGAACTGCAGGCAGAGCAGGAGCTGTTTCCCTGATGCCAGAAGTCGGAAGCTTGCAGCCCTCACCATCGTGAAGGTCCCTGACACCTCTGACTCCGTCTGCCCTTCTCTTCATACAACTGGAGTTCAGGCTCTTGCAGCTACAAGGTCTTGGAGAAGATCTCATCAAACTCCTTTCCTTGCCTCTAATGCAATGCAGTCTGCAGCCCTCGTGCAGCTTTTTTACTTGGTGACACAGATCCTCTGTTAGCGCACACCTCCTGCAGCTAAGGACACCATCTCCTCCAGCCCCTGTGTCATGTCATGCCAGGCAGGCAGCTAAACACCACACAGCTGCTCAATCACCCACCCCCAGAGAAGGATGGGGAGGGAATTCAGAGAAAAAGTAAAATTCATGGGTTGAGATAAAGACAATAATAGGACAGGGAGGGAAGGAAGGAAAGGAGGGAAGGAGGGAAGGAAGGAAGAAACTAAGGGAGGAAGGAAGGAAATTTAAAAATCAATAATAGTAATAATAATTAGAATAATTAGAATAATAATTAGAATACACAAACAAGTAATGCACTTGCTCACCACCTGCCAACCAATGCCCAGCCAGTTCCTGAGCAGTGGTCCCCAGCCTGCTTTCTCCATAGTTTATGTGCTGTGCATGACACCATAGGGTATGGAACATCCCTTTGGTTAGCTGGGTTCACCTGTCTTGGCTGTGTCCCCATTCAGTTTACTGTGGCCCCCAACCTACTCACTGGTGGGGTTGGGTGGGGTGAGCAGCTGAAAAGTCCTTGACTTAGTGTAACACTGCTTAGGAACAGCTGAAACTTCAGTGTGTCATCAACATTATTCTCATACTAAATCCAAAACACAGCACTGTACCAGCCACTAGGAAAAAATTAGTGTTATCCCAGCTGAAAACAGGATAGGTCAGTGAGGCATCCTTGCACCCATGAACCTGCAAAGCTCCATCCTCCCTTGGGAATTCAGGTTAAGTTAAGGGCAGAGGAAGATGTTTTAGCTTCTGCCTCATGAGAGGTCACCAGCACTGCTGAGCGTGTACACCATCCTCCACAGTTTCTGGCCCCCTTCTGTGCTCCCTTCTGCTCAAATTAACACAGACTGCTACATCTCCTGGTTGCACCTGTTAGCTGCACTCCGTCACACATCTGTGACACACAGGTATGCTTAAATCTCCTGTTGGATGTAACCCAGCTGGTTCTCCTAGTATAAGACCGGCAAGACACGTATTCCTAAAAATACCTTAACAGATGAGGTCTTCAACAGTGCCAACAGAAACACTGGGGAAGTAATTCTTCTCGCTGAGATTTGCCATTATTTGATGCATGTTGGTTCTAATGCAGTTCTAATCATATATAAAAGCAGACAATAGTTATTCTCTGTTTTTACTCTGGAGTAATTCAACAGGCTCGAGTAAGCTCTGCTCATGCCATTGGAAAGAGTTTAGAGGCATCATTTGATCTTCAGGAAATGGGTACTACCTATTCATTTACCCTGGGCAGTTTACTGTTTTCCTTTTGCTTTTAGGTGCTGCCTTGGTCAGCTAGTCAACTATTCTAGATCCTAGTTTAAAACAGTAATGGGAATCTAGACACCTAACTTAGGGGACAAGTTAGTCTCTACAGATCAGAAGAAAAATGCTTACAGGTATCTATAATTTTAACCTACTGAAATTTCTGGAATTTGGATCCAAAAAGATTGATGGGCCTAAATGTTAGAGATGATACGAGTTCCAGGTCCTTAAATCTCCAAGGACTAGGCATTCAGATGCACAACACATCTGCTCAATGCATGAATGAACGCAGAATTGGTTGTGATGCCAAATGACCAAGTTGGATTCACAACTGTCCATCACTCTCCACAAACATAATTCTATTTCTTATTCCTATTCTAGCAAAGATAATGAATCAGTAACTGTTAGCTGCTGAGAAGGATTCAAGTCCTTTGAGAAAAAAGTCTACTTTTAATTGTGGCAAAATGAGAAAAATAAATTAAACACCACCATCATGTAATAACCTGCAGTCAATAAAGAATAAAGGTAAACTATTGAGATCAGAAATGGAGTCTGCCTTCTGTACTGGGAATTGTGAGACTTTTGGAAATAGATCTACCAGAAATAAATTATATAATTTTATATATAATAAATTAGATTAACTGAGTTGGTTTACTTCCATCTGGTAAAAGATGTCAAAGTACATACAAGTAGAATTTAACAGGCAAATGAACATTCTCTACCATTAAGGCTAATAATATGGAATAGAGTGTGTATATCTGTTCAAATTCTCTTTACTTTCCAAAACCACCTACTGAGAGTGAACCATGGTCTCTGCTAGATTCCAAATCATGCCCAGATGCTCTTGGGGAGACCAGTAATTGTCTCAGGACAAAAACTTGCAGGGGATTTTTCCAATAGTTTGGCAGTAGGGACAACTCATTCAGGCATTCATAACATACCACGGAATACCATTTTCTAGTACAGACATGTCCTTAAAAACTGCAAAATCTAATGCTGATTTTACACTTAAAAAGAAAAGAAATTTTTTAAAAATGTAAATTCATTAAGCTTCTTTTTATTAAGAAATTGATTTAGAGACATATTTTGAAAGGAAAAATAGCATTTTAGTTTGATTTTCCAAAAATAAAACAGTTGTAATAGTGCTGTTTGCCCATTCTTCTGTCTGTTCAACCTGCTTGCCAGTTCTCCTCAAAAACTTTCAAGGAAGTAAGTGAACATAGAATGCAAATCCCAGGAGCAAGACTTTATTAATATCCAAATCAGTTTGTAGTTCCTAAGGTCAAGTCATGATTCTCTCTCAAAAGTTTCATTTTAAAGGATAATGCTAGAAGTTGAGGTAGAAATTGTTATTACACAAGTTATCATTCAAACTGTGTGTCTTCATTCAAGGCTACAGTACTAACAATCATCCTGTAACACACACAGGTATCCAGACTGCTAACCTGATCTGCCTCTTACAGGCCATGTGGCTCTCAGAGGGCCACAGCACAAGAGGCACAAGTCAGGACACAGGAAATTTTGACTAGGTGTAGAAAAAACAAAACCCAAAACCATCAGAGTGATTGGCCAGAGAGTCTGTAAAGAGTCCTTCCTTGGTGATACATCAAGGGTGATTGCACCAGGCCCTGAGCAGCATTCTGTAACTGGGAGGAAATTGGACTACACAGTCTCCACAGGTTCCTTCCAACCCACACTGCTTATATGGAGTCTATGAGCAGAAAAGGAAGAGTTGGTGAGAAAACTTAAATCTGCTCCAATTAACTCACAAAAGAAAAGTGAATCTTGAAACAGATTCACATCTCATTGGCAACTAACATGTTTTAAATTATATCTGTATATCTTACTGGATTGCTTAGGTAGTCTTTTCTCTTTGTTCAGCTGCAGACATTTGACTCCCCTGCAACCTATTTTCAGTAACCTCTGAATTTCTGAGTAAATCTTAAAAGATGGGAGGTTTTCAAGGCTGTCACCAATAACCTATCACTGATGTATATAAAGTTTCTGGATTCAGCAAGTTAAGTGAAAGATATATTTATGTACAGACATATCTGGAAACAGCAGAAAACAATACCCAAGGACACAGGAAGGTCGAATCGTAGTCAAAATCAAATGGACCTAGAATCCTTGAATCTAATGCAGGGTTGAACGACTGCCTTAAGATCAATAAAACAAGTAAGACAAAGTCTTAGAGGAAACAGTCACAAGAGTGCAGACCTCCAAGGAAATGTGAAACATCAACCTGAGTGCTGAAAGCAACTGAGATACTGCAAGTAAGTTACAAACATTATCTGTTGTTTCTACTGGTTTTTTAGGGAATAGAATTTTGTGCACATCCTTTACAAATGAGCAGAACTATACCCAAATGGGTGTTGTACCTGACTTGTACTACACCTGTAAATTAAAACAAATACACAGGGCACAGACAGTGAAAACCAGAATGAAAGAAATAAGATATGCATTACAATTGCCAAATACATGGGTTTTGTGTTATTTCTAAACCCTGAAGATACTTAGTCAGCTCACTAGCTGTCACTCCATAAAGATACAGCTTCTCCTTATGTGGGAAGAGATAATCTGGTGTCCCAGGTAGACACTTTTGTCTCAAATGGTGCCCACCATCTATGTTTAGGCAAGTGAATTGAAGACAAGTTTTTCACACTGACCATAAAATTCACATAATTGTGTCTCACTTACTGCAGAGGTTAGAGCTGGCTGTTTTGCAGTCTCTTGTTATACTTCTCTTCTTATCCTTTTCACCCCTCACGCTATGGCAGGATGAAGTAAGGGCCTTTCAAAGAGAAAAGCAAAAGAAAGCCTTGTTTCAGACAGAAGGAAATAACCTGGTAATTCAGGCAGCTCAGACAGTCCAAAAATTTTTATTTCCAAGCCAAACACTTTTGGCTATAGAGGTGATCTCAGACACTGCTATCTTTTCTTTGGGTATTAAATGATAGTATTCTTTGTTTGAAAAAAACATCCATTGAAACACTGAAACGAAAGGACTATCCAGGTCTTCTGTGACTGAAGCATTCAACTTTTCTAAAATCAAAGGGAAAATCTCACTTCAGATAACATTTAAATCTTTATTTACCAAAAAAGTTCCCTCGGTAGCCTGAGGCTAGACCATGCACATTCGATATGATACAAACAGAAGACTGTATTGGAATTGTTTCAGATAAATTTCATTGAAGGAGGAAGGTGTGAAATAGTTTCTGTATGAAGGAGGTTGAGCAGATCAGGACCGTTCTGGTTGGAGAAGCAGTAATATAGGCCTAATAAAACACTGAATGGCAAGAAGAAGGTGAATAGAAATAACAGTGCATGAATTCTTCCCATATAAGAACTACAGATTATCAAATAAAATAGCAATTAGCAAGGCCAAAGTAGAGATCCCTCATGCAAGACACTTCATATGTGGTACATGCAAGCTCTGTGAACCCTTTTCACAGGATGTTGCAGGTGCTACAATTTTATATTGTGTGTAAAGTGGCTAGAAATGGGGAAATGGGGGAAAATGGGGAAAAAAAATCAAGGACTATTAATTAAAGACATGCTACATGACTGACTCCAATTGCACTGGCACAGAAAATTTCAGTATGTGTTTGGCAGACACACACTATTGACTATTCTGGGACAGGCTGCAGGGCTGGAGACACATTTGGGCTGCCTGATGTGGCCATGCCTATAGTCTTAAATTCCTTATCTGAATGAAGCAGAGCTGTGTTTTGCAATGAGGTTGCTTCCAAAGAGAGAATGCAAAGCTAACATGTGGCTCTGTGATTTTGAGCAGAAACACCACCCTGCAGCTCCAAAACTCCTTCTGAAACTTGCTCATCTATTCCCAGCATTATCTGATGAAAAGAACAATAAAAAAGAACACTTTGTTTAAAAAAGTCCCAACCAGCTCCTCTGTTATCCAAACCAAAACTCCACACTTTTCTGAGGTTTCCCTTCCAGAACCACAAAAGACATTGGCACATTCTATAGACTCAGGCACCAGTAAAATCCAATATGTATCTAAAGAAGACTGATTGCCTGTCCTTATTGCAATGATTCTAAGGCCCAGGGCTCCACAGGGGAGAGATACAAGACAGCCAGGAAAGACATTGTGAAAACAGACAGTGAGCATATAAATCACCAGTGCAGCTCCGACATGGAAGCTAGAAAGATGACTCCTATTTGGAAGATAAACTACACTGTACATGCTCACGCAGAGCAAGCAAATCTTTCGATATAGGTAAAACACAGAATACTGTGGGGACGAGAAAGGAATCAGCCTTCTGCCCCTACTGGAAACACTGGCTTTATTGAGCCAGAAACTGGAAAGGGTTATTTTCTCGCTGTGTTGAAATACCTCCAGACCATAGCTGGGAGGAGGATTGGGGCACTTGCCTACAATGATTCAATCTAGTATGGAAAAAATATACGTTCTTATGGTGATTTTCTAACACCAAAGAATTTGTCTGCTTTAATAAGCCCAGAGAACCCAGGTGTCTGGTGATTTCTTGTCATAAATCAGGAGCTCATTAAAAGAAAAAAGTATGAAAAGAAGGCAAAGATTCTGGCAGGAGTCTTGAGAAAACAATTGAAAAGCATTTTTGAAGTTTCAGTCATTTTGGTGCAATATTGCAAAGGCCATAGCTCTGAGCAGTAGTAGTTCTGAAGTCTGTCGACTAAGTACCTTAAAGCTCCTGAATTTACTGAATTTTAGACCACAGATTCCACTTGCTGCCTGTGACTGGATATTGCCTACTTAGAATGATGTGCAAAGCTGTGGTTGTGGGAGGGAGCTGCAGAAAGTCATGCTACCTGACCAACAGGAAATTCAACGTGCATCAATTCTAAGAGTCCAAAGAGCTGTTGAAAAGTAAGATAAGGCTCAGAAGGGGATTACTGTGTCCTAAATGTGATATTTTTATTGAGAGGGCAATGCTTAAATTACATTTTTATGAGCCAGAGTGGCATACCATCACTTTTTCATTTTACTGGGAAGCTTGCTGGGACCTCTCTGGTTCACAGCTGCAGAACGGATTAATTTTATTCTCTCCTGAATGAGACCTTCAGTCCCAGTGTAACTTCTAACTTGAAAGCAGTGTGCAAGGATACTACAAGAGCAAAATTATTATATCATCAGAGTAAAAGAGAAACAGGAATAAAAATTAATAAAACACTAGGACTTGATTCAGCAAAACATTTATGTGCATGTTAGCCTTAAGCATCCCTGGCTAGTGAAGCACTAAAGCATATTCTTGGGCTTAATTGAAGTTAATGGTATTTACACAGGTCCTGAAGGTAATCATATGTTTCACTGCTTCATTAAATCAGAATACAAGTATTAAAAGCCAAGGGTTATCCTCAGGGAATTCCACTGAAATACAGGGTGATATCAAACTATAAATCATGTTAAGGTATTTGTTATTAAAATTCAAACACAAAAATATGTAAAGAAGGTGCAGGTTGCATAAGACCTGAGCCTCAGAATAGCACTTTGTTTAACAAGATATCTGAGATATAGGACCTGTTTCAGTGTAAAATCAGAAGTAACTACAGTGAAGCCAAGGCTGACACAGCTGAGATCAATATTGAACCCCAGAGAAGGGGAATTTTCTAAAAGTTTGGGGGGAGGGGAAGAAAAATGGAGAACAGGTCCCCAGAGAATGTGATAAATGGTGATGGCAGTATAGTTCTGCTTCCAAAAGCCAGGTTTAATCCTCACTCAGGAGTAGACATTGTGCCACATATTTAATCTATCCCTTAGAGAGAGTCAAAAGGATCAAAAGCATCACACAGATACTTAAAGGGAAAGGTCATATTCCCATTGAGAACTAATGACTGTATCCGTTCCTGCGAGCATGGGGATTTCTGGTGAGGGAACTAAAACTGCACTGTTTCCAGCGTTAACTCTGGCTGTAGGGTGTCTGCTGCCACAACAGCTTCTTGAACCCTTCCCCTTTACTCCAAACTACCCTCATGCTGTGAACTTCCAGCTCCCTGTGTTTCTCCTAAGGCTTTTCCATACCTTTCAGCAAAGGGATTTCTTTAACAAAACTAAGCTCTGTGATCAGATCACCCGAAGCCACTGCAATGTCTCAAAACTACCAAAGCCTTTGTGGTTACAGAAGAATTGTAGAGAGCTGCTATAATTTAAGAGCAGGGATTTTTTTTTCCACTGCAGTGGTTCAATGTGTGTTGTGTGCACACATGTGCTTCAGCACAGATGGAGATTCAAATGAATATCAGACCCTTTGGTGTGAGTTCAAATTTCCTGAAGGTGTTGGAATGTCTGTAAAACATCAGATGCCCTTTTGGCTGTTTTTTTTATAAATACATTTTAATTCTCTGCTGATTTGACATTTCACTTTATTTGGGAAAATCGGGAAAAAAATGACAACATATTGAAAAAAGTTATTATGGAAAAAAAGAACAGGGAAAGGGAAGGAGGCTTGGATGTCCCTGGCAGCTACCTGCCTTTCTTATACAAAGCCACCTATGATTCTTCTACAACCACAAACAAGCCAGGTTTTCTTTGTGCTCTGTCCAGAAAGGAAGTTCAAAATATGTACATCTACTCCAAAGCCATTACTCTTTTTTACAAGATTACTGGGGAGAGTAGAGAACCATTGTCATATTTCTTAAAATTAATTTTCCCCAAAGCTTCAGGAATCTTTAAAGTAAGGTTTAAGATATTCTTTCTTTTTTTGTCTCCTAACACATTTACCTCCTAAACAATAGTTACTTTATGACTGTTTTACTTTTTTACTGGTTCTATCCATTTATCTGTTTCTTCAGGAAAGAAAAAAAAGAAAAGATAAAAATAACCCCCAAAAAACCCAACCCCCAAAAAACCCAACTCCCAAAACTTTAGACCCCTGCATTGCTGGCTTTAGTTTGAGCTTGCTACTATCAACCCAGACCCACAAGCGTGGAGAGGCTGTGTTTCCACAAAGGCTGAAGAATACACTGCATGAAAGAGTTTCTAAAAGGCCAGTAAGACCAAGAAAGCAACAATCTCTGAACCTTTGGATTCTCGAAAATGTTTTCAATTGCATATTGAAAGTAACATAAGGCAAAACAGCAACAAAAATCAGAGTCAGGCCCCTAAACAAATGTCATCACTGCTTAGACTTCAGTAAGGGTGTTAATTATTATCACAAAGTGAGGAAACCACAGAATTGTTGGATGAAACACACGTTTCATGTGGAGAAAGTAGTACAAACAAACCAAAAACATTCATCATTTTTCATGGAGTACAGAGAAGATGCATCTATTTATTCAACAAGCTTTGGGGATCCTCCTCCTGTACAAACTATCTAACCTAGTACAGTACAATTTGCATCCCAAGGCTGTTACAGTCTTCCATATGCTTGTAATTTATTAACTATCTCAGCTATGAGATTAAAACTGGAATAATTCTGAGTGTCATTAGGAGGGAACTTTTGTATAAAATCTACATATACTGTACTATGATACCAACCCCATATATCCACATTTGCAGTTCTTTCAGATGAGATTTAAATTAAATTTAAGAAATGCAATTATCCTACCTGGGTCTAGAACATGGAATATATAAAAGGTGTGCTACACCCTATGAAAAAGCCATGCACGTGGTGAAAAAACGTGCTTCTCACTGCAATATAGCATAGGGAGCAGTGATGCATGTAGTTCAAAAGTCATCCCAGAGAATGACAAACACCATGTATTTCACACTAAGGTAGCAGAAAGGCCAGAGCAAGAAGTTTTTGGATATTCTGTCTAGAAGGTATCCTTCTTCCCCCTTTAATATCAAGATGATTTGTTACCTAGAGCTGAATAAAAAAATAACATATGCTAGTATGTATATAATACAGGAACATCTAGCCATGACAAAAAGATTTTGTTTTTTATAGACCAATCTAGGAATAAAATTAGTTAGAATGTTGAGAACAAAATAGAGACTAGGCAGTTCACTGATCTGTACTCTCAAAAATAAGAAGGACAGATCCTTTCCAGGCATGGACTCATCATGATGAGCAATTTTTAGAGCATCTCCTTGTTATAGACTGATGTCATATATGATAAATAAGCTGACATTCTTAGGTTATGTCTCCATTGCCACATTTACCTGAATCATAGCCACACTGACAGACCTTAGTTTTAGGCTGATAACCATCAACTTTTTATAGGTTTGCACAATGGCTGTACACTGATTTCAGCAGGCAAAATCCAGGCTGAGAGAAGGCAGGAGAAAATCTCTGAGCACCTTACAGAGGTGATAGAACAAATTTCAGCAATTGAAATTTTAAGTCAACCTTACTGAAGCCCTGGAAATTCATAACAACAGAATCAGAGAACTGGTGTACTGTTAAATTGCTTCAGGTTAAGCAACTTTTAACTTAGGTCATTCAGCATCAGTAATTTGAGCTAACTTACCTAGCTTGACTTACCCTGGGTTTAACATGGTCTATTTTTTCAACTGACCCATAACAATTCTATTCCTATATTTTCTAACTGATGTACGAATTAATTTTTTTAAATGTCTCTTACTTAGAAATCTGCAAGCGAAGCCAGTCCTGCACAAACCACACCTTTCCTTGAATTTACTGCCATCATTTTAGAAAGTTTATTTAAAAGAATATACTAACCCAAATACGTGCTTTTCTATGAAATGCACTTTTCAAGTTCATTTTGCCAGAGAAAATACTAATTTTCCAGAATGGCATATTTCATTTGCTACCAAAGAGGACTGACTGTAACATAAAGCGGGTGGCTCCTTTAGAAGAAAGAGAAACAATTTGACATGGTAGGTCTGGTATCCTTCTGCAATATCAAATGAAGCCCTTCATTTTCAAAATGATGCATGGGAACTTAACCACGTGGTGCCCATTAAAGTCCATGCCAGCTCTCACGGTTTATGAGGTCACCAAAAGTCCTTGATGGAATTACACCCTCATACTGCACGATGGATTCTCTTGTATCACAGATTCTGAATCAAAGCCTACAAGGTCAACAAAAATGTCTGCAGTCAGTTTGCTCAGGTTTGGATCACGTATTTCCACTGGAAAGAGAGAAACAAGAGAAATAAATTACTGAACAATTGTTAGTGTAACAGCATGGCATGGATCTTATGTTGATACATATTCCTGTATGGTCAGGGGGAAATAATGTCTTCCTGTGGTCATGCTCAAGGCATCTGAATGAAAAGAGAAACACTGGGGAATACTCCTCTGACAAACAAAAGGACATCCTGTGAGAGTGTAATTACAAAGTAATTCTTTGAGCATTCCTAACAGCTATCAGAAAACATATGAAACACTGTATACTTAAAGAATAAATATTCTGGGCTCTTTGTGCATCATGTGCATTTTTAGAATTTGCTGTTCTGGTGCACATATGTCAGTTTTGTATTTACTGGACCGAATCTTTTAAAATCTATCAAAATAGTAACATTCAATGTCCAAAAGTGAAATCTGGCACTCAATTTGCACAAAGACTTTGTACATTGCTGTGTTTTAAAACACTCAGTAGTTAATAAAAGAGTGTGGTCTAATGGTATATTGGTTTTCATATTCCCTCCATTGGAATATGATCTTTCTTTAGCAATAAACTGATATGTTGATTGAATACTTTCCAGTTCTCTAGGTTTCTAGGAGTATTCCTGGGGTTGTAGCACTAGCAGCACAGTGACTGTGTTAAAAGAATCCTTCTTGGAAAATGAAAAGCCGTGGTACCACTAGGGTCTCCTGAATCTACATATGTAAGGTAGAATAATTTTATTTTAAAAGTAGATGTTTGTCAAGTCACATGATGATATTCATTATTAAAACATGGACCAGTAAGTTTCTAGGAATTTGTAAGCTTATCAAACATAGTCTGGATTCCATCAGACTACGAAGTGTCCTAAGGTAGTTAACAATTTAGGGAGCAATTTGTATGCATTAATACATGCATACCTTGCAAACAAAGGTCTAGAAAGAAGAAGAGATGCTTATTGAAGGAGATTTGCACTGAGCAAAGAAATAATGTCTCTGACACGAGCAGTAAATTAGGAAGCATAACAGCAATGCGGTAAGGATTACCACCAGGTGTTTCCATGGGTGCATGATGTCTGTGGTTTAGTTAGGCTTCTGTTTCTCAGGGCTATGAATGGGGTGTCCTGACAGCCAAAAACATAAGCAGACCAGCACCTATTTTACAGCAACTGACAAGATCAGATCAGAGAGAGAGAAAAAAACAGCTGACACTTCATATGGCACCTCTCTGAACTAGGGAATACAGATGATACAATATAGCTGTACTGCTTCTGGATTCAGGTGACTTCACACTTACTGCCCTGTCTGTCTGCGAGCTGGAGAGGTCACCCACCGGATAAGTGAGAATTAACCATAAAGGGAATGCAGCACTGTATCAAATGAATTTCTGTAGCAGCTGGGGAGGCTGTGGCAAAATTTCAGAGGTTTTGAAGGGCCGGATCCCAATGGTACAATGGCTTTTCATTTTCCAAGAATGGCTGATCCCAGTGGTACCATGGCTTTTCATTTTCCAAGAAAGATTCTTTTAACATACACTGGAGTATATTTTCTTCTGTCTTTTGTTTTAGTTTCTGTTCTTACTATTCTTTGAAATGAAACAAAAGTCAGGCAAGTTCAGAGTGAGGCAACTTTTTCATTACATAGTATTGAATCAGCCAGTAAAGGACAAAGTTTACAGCAGGAATCCTGTGAAAGAAGCATTGTGTACGTATGTTCACATCCAAATCTTGTGATATAGCCTATAATATTTTACCTTTTGCAGCCAGGCTGCCTTTCTTGCCTTTGCTTAAAAGAGCAGTCAGTATACACACAGCTGGCCTGGGCTATTCCCCCCTCCCATCATCTCTTCACCCCTCTGAACATCAAGCACCAGCTAAATTTTACTGATAAAGCCAACACTAGCAGCAGGAAAAATATGCATTCTTCATGCTGTACAGCTGAGCAGGGTTAAATGGCTAATAAAAAGTCCCAGGCAACAACTTTAAAAGGAAGAAGAAAAAGGGCTGGTGCTGTGGGTGGAACTGGAAGGGGAGGGAGGCTGAAGTGGTGGGCTGTGGAGGTGGACATGTCACTCCTTGAGCTGGAGCCCTCTACGTGGTTTGAGCAGCACCACTTCAAAAGTGCATGGTTGTTTGCAAAATTTTTACTTCCATCTGAGGGCATTTTGTGTAAGCTGAGATCAAAGGCATTTGAATTATATACAACTTAACTTAGGTACGTATTTGACATGGATAAATACTTTGCCAGCAGCATAGAAATAGTAATTAAGAATTTGCAATCTCTCATCTTACACCAATACTCCAATGCCTTATTTCTGAAGAAATACTCACAATCCTGAAATTAAGGTTGAACTATTACATAGCCTAGGCTTTTAATTAGCTTTTGGGAATGAAGATATTAAAATATGTATCATAGAATGGCCTGGGTTGGAAGGGACCTTAAAGATCATCTAGTCACAAGCCTCCTGCCACAGGCAGGGACACATTCCACTAAACCAGGTGTCTCAGAGCTCCATCCAGCCTGGCCTTGAACACTTCCAGGGATGGGGCATCTGCAGCTTCTCTGGGCAACCTGTTCCAGTGCCTCACCACCCTTGCTTCTTTCTTAGTATCTAATCTAAACCTACTCCCTTTCAGTTTAAAGCTTTTCTGCCTTGTCCTGTCACTACATGCTCTTGAAAAAGTCCCTCTCCATCTTTCTTGTAGGCTCTCTTCAGTGACTAGAAGGCTGCAATTAGATCACCCCAAAGCCTTCTCTTCTCCAAGCTGAACAATCCCAATTCTCTCAGCCTTTCCTCACAGGAGAGGTGCCTATAATTAACTTGGTGGCCCCGCTTTGGAGTCGCTCCAACAGGCCAATGTGCACCCCGTGCTAAGGACCCCAGTGCTGGATTCAGTCCTTCAGAGGAGACCCCACCTTGAGTATAGGTGATGAGAGATTAGGAATTCCTAATTAATAATTCTATGCTGCTGGAGCTGTCACTTAAACTAAAGCTCTGCGCTCCTTTGCCCTTGCCGCCCACGGGGGCCGTGTCAGCCACNCCGAGCGCGGGCCGTGTGGGGAGGCCGTGTGTGAGCCGGGCTGGCGGGCGGGGGAGAGCTGGGAAGCGTTCGGGAATGGCAATGTGGGGAGCAGGTTGGTGGCCAGCGACATGGAAGCGATCGCAGGGTGAAGTCCTGCGCTCCGCCGGCACGGTTCTGGGCAGGCAGAACCTCAGGGAGAGCCTGAGGGCGGAGGGTGTCCCGTTTGAACGCTGATTAAAGCAGCCCCTTCTGCGCAAAGCCCTCAGATCGCAAACGCAGCTGGAATCCCAAAAGAAAAATGGCTTTGTAATTCACAAGTAAAGGAAAAATAGCGGACAAAAGGCTTTCCTTTTTCTTGCTGCCATCCTAAATCCGTGTTTCTTTCTGAAATGTTATATACCCTTTTCTTATTTGGTGTGTTTAGTTGAATTATTTTTTTCTCCTTCAAATGGTTGAGACATAATGATGCATGAAAACAGATTGATGTAAACTTTGAGATTAAGACTATAAAATGGGAAAACCTGAATTAATTCTTCAGATTAAAAAAAGAAAGAAGAAGAAGAAGAAAAGAAAGAAAAAAAGAAACACCAAAATTCATAAAGGTATTAATTAATAGGAGGAAAAGTAACTCATGCTTTCCTGTTAAGTTATGATATGAATGGTAGCATTCTGAACTCTTTGCCTAAAATAGTTATATTGAGCTTTGATCCGTGAGACATTTACAGACGGGAAGCAGAGGAGCGAATTGGGGTGAATTTAATAGTATCCAGAGATAGAATAATTAACTCTTATGGTGCCTATCAGCAGTTAGGGTCTGAAGAAAAAGGCTTTATAAAAATAAAACCAGAAAGGGAAAAGGGCCCTTTCTGTATACTTGAGAGAAAAATGGAACACCCTTCCCTAATATGAGTCATGAAATGAAGGCCAAGTTTGTCTTCTTTATCATCAACCAAAGAGGGTCACTGNAACTAAAGCTCTCCTCTCCTTTGCCCTCGCCGCCCACGGGGGCCGTGTCAGCCACGCCCGGGCTCTGACCACGGCGCGCGCCTGTACCGAGCTCGTCTTTCCCTTCCCGTCACCTTCACCAGGCTGGGGCGGCACAGCCTCCTGCAGCCCCTCGGCGCGCCCCAGGCCCGCGCCGGGAAGCAGCGCGCCGGCGATCCCGAGGCACCCAGGCCCCTTCCCCGCCGCTGGAACGCGGGCCCGGCGCCCGCAGCGCCACACGGCCCGTGACGCCTNTATATACCCTTTTCTTATTTGGTGTGTTTAGTTGAATTATTTTTTTCTCCTTCAAATGGTTGAGACATAATGATGCATGAAAACAGATTGATGTAAACTTTGAGATTAAGACTATAAAATGGGAAAACCTGAATTAATTCTTCAGATTAAAAAAAGAAAGAAGAAGAAGAAGAAGAAGAAGAAGAAGAAGAAGAAGAAGAAGAAGAAGAAGAAAAGAAAGAAAAAAAGAAACACCAAAATTCATAAAGGTATTAATTAATAGGAGGAAAAGTAACTCATGCTTTCCTGTTAAGTTATGATATGAATGGTAGCATTCTGAACTCTTTGCCTAAAATAGTTATATTGAGCTTTGATCCGTGAGACATTTACAGACGGGAAGCAGAGGAGCGAATTGGGGTGAATTTAATAGTATCCAGAGATAGAATAATTAACTCTTATGGTGCCTATCAGCAGTTAGGGTCTGAAGAAAAAGGCTTTATAAAAATAAAACCAGAAAGGGAAAAGGGCCCTTTCTGTATACTTGAGAGAAAAATGGAACACCCTTCCCTAATATGAGTCATGAAATGAAGGCCAAGTTTGTCTTCTTTATCATCAACCAAAGAGGGTCACTGTTTGCAAATAGGATGAAACTCTGTAGACCAGCAGTTACTGTCACTCCTTGTTTCTTGAGGTTTTTTTCTCTTCTTTTATATATATATATATATATATATATATTAGCGAGCTCTTCACAATACATGTATGAGTGCATGGATTAATGAGCCTTCATATGAGTAATAAGAGCTACAGGTGGTCTCCTTTCTTTTCAGACTTGGTTATTAGTGAGATATCAAATCCTAATTGGTTAACACAGAGAGTGGATCTGTGTAAGTTGGCTCAGCATAGGATGTAGCTCTATTATGCTCTGTGATTTAGTTCTAAGTGTCCACATCAGCTCATATGTATCATTAAAATGTATCAGTTCCCAATATATCATGTTTTCATGCTGTGACAGCCTAAGCTCAGTCTATCTACAAATGCAGCTTTGTGGCTGTTCAACGGTGTTAACGGTGTTTAGAGTCCTTCCTCTGGGAAGGACTCTAGAAGTAGGATATAGATGGGGCTTGGAAAGGGTGTGTTGACCACAGCACAGATACGCTCAAGTGCTGATTCGGATCTGTGCTCAGACACAGGGTGTCTGTTCTCATGTGTACCTTCCTGTTTAATTGCTATGTTAATCACTGTTCCCACAAAAGATATTGAAGTGCCTGTAAAAACATGCAGGACATATTCCATAGCTAACAGCCTATAGACTGAGAGGTAAAACAAAATGATTCCATAAATACTGGAGAGATTCTCTTTACATCAAAAGAAACAGCACTTCATTTATCAAAGGCTAAAACATCAGCACAGGTGACAATGTCTTTCAAAGCGTGGAGTAGATATTAACCTGCTTCACTAGAACTATGCAAAACCTCAGAAATATGTACTTCACATGATTATGTATTATATACCAAAGGGAAAGGAAGGAAGGAAGAAATCTCCCCAGCCTTTCTGCAAATGCATACAATAGAAGCCATTGAAAAGCCTCTCAGTATATTGCAGTACTGAACAGTAAATCAATGTAATCTGAATTTCTGCAGTAGCAGGAAACTTTCCAAATGATCGCTATAAATGGAGCACATGTTTTACGTATAGGTTACTATTTTTGGCAGTCCATCAAGCCCCTTTGATGTGTAGACAGTGGGGTTTCATCCAGCTAGCAGGACAAGAATAAAAGGTCCATATTCTGCCTTGTGCCAAGATCCACTCAGAGCAGGAGATGGGGAGCTGGTTGTGGTCACACAGCTCTACGGCTGCTCCTGTGTCAGCCTGAGCCACAGCAGAATTTAGATAAGCTCATGTTTCAGTGCCTGACGTGTACCCATTAAGAATCAAGAGCACTCTATTCTGCTTCTGTGGGTCTCTCAGTCACTGCCTGTGCCAGCACAGGGAGAAGAATTGGCACAGGAGCTGTTTATACCACCTTGCACTGGCTGCACAGTTCCTTACGTAGGGAACATCCCCCGGGGGCCAGTTTAGGCCATGCTCTGGAACACCTGCACAATACAAAGTGACGGAAACCAGCACAGAGAGTCTGGCCCGTGAGTCTTCAAAATGGAAAAAGGCAGATGAAAAAAAAAACACACCAAGGCAAGGGAAACCAGGCATCACATGAGGATTAGAAAGAAAAGACCAGAATGAAAATTTGTAAAATGGAGTAAATCACTTCCTGACTGCAGCAGAGCTGAACTTCAAAAAAGATCCACTAAGCCCACAGCACTGCTGCCCAGGACAGACAGTGTCTGAGTGTCCTTCCTCTCCTCGGGTTTCTCATCAAAGATGATGTCAAGATTTATGAATCCCTTCCTGAATAGTTCTGAAAGTTTAAACTAGCCTCAGTCCATTACAGCCTCCACATAAAGCAACAAGCAGTAAAGTGTTTTTCTGCATGTGGATAATGCACTATGGGACACGAGTGCCCAATAGCCATGATTTTGTGGCTGTCCCATAGCCACGATTTTGTGACTGTCCCATAGCCATGATTTTGTGGCTCTCCAAGTTGATTCCAACTACAGGGAGAAGCCAGTGTTGACAAAGAGAATTAAAAATATCTCATTTGCCCACTACATTTTTTTTTCTTTTTTTAAACTCTGAAATTCATTACACTTATGGCATACATATATAATACATTTTCATTAGCCCATCATCAAAGCACACAAATGCTAAAACCCCTCTGCTGTTCTGAGTGACATATTTCAGGAATAACTACTCAGAAATAACTGCTGTAGATGTGTCTGGCTGCTGAACATGAAAGTATGGGTGCTGCTGACTGCCTGGCAGCTGGCCCAGCATTTAACCCTGCTGTTTTAAAATGTCGTAAAATAAGCACAATTTAATCTTTTGAAACCTTTTGGTCAGTGACTGTGATTTCCGCAAAAAATGACTTCAAAGGAAAGACAGGCACCTTTGTTGATGCCTTTTTAAGCAGTCATGAGTTCCAAATTATTTTAAAAAAGGGAAGCAGAAACCTCAAAGTGTGTAACACCTCCTCAGAATTAGATGCTGAAGCGATATGTAAACTGGGCTGTAAAAATCAATCCTCCACTAGTGATGTGGGTCAGAATGATATAATTAAAAGATAATGTCAATGGAAAAAGAATATCATCATAGACTAATGGGCTCCTCCTGACACATAAATACCACAGCAAAACCTCTATTTTAATGAAAAAATACCATTTAGAAGCCAAGATATTTGATTTTCAAAGCAGGATGTGTTGAAAATGTTCTATTTCTGTGGCTATATTTCTGTTTTGCCAAATATCTGACACAGAATTACTTCAACCTTGCAGTCTTCATGTAATACACGAGATTCCTCCATGCCTCAAAAGCACCATGCTTTACCTGTGCAAAAAGCAGCTGACTTCTGCAAATAGTGTTCTTCTTTGTTAGTGAGTTGCAATCTTAATGTAGACTGAAGGTTTTATTTTCAAACTTAGATGTGGAAAAAAATTATCCATATGTAATCATTTGACATTTATTCCATTCACCTTGATTAAAGGAATGTGGATATCCCTAGGCATGAGATGGTTTAGGTGCTTGTTTTTCACTGCAAGAAAAAAGTGGAGTTAAAATACCCTTTAAATACATAGGAGAGGGAAAAAAAGGAATATGAAGATACCTTGAATAATTAAACATATTTCCAGTCTACATCATATTACTCTTTTTACCTTCACAAAAAAAAAATCTTCTGTTCTTCTCAGGTTTGGGTGGGAAGACATTCCAGTATTAAAGCAGAATGATATGAAGAGCATTTGATCTATCACTGTATGCCAGGATACTTTGAAAATGCCTACCAGATGTGGCCCTCAAAAGTCTTAGGCATCTTCTGCTGAGTTCCTGGCTTTAGACCACTCCAAGGAAAGAACTGGCTGATGAGCTGCTCGGACTGGGCTGATCTGGACAAGATCTGGATGACTATTGTCACCTACAAAACTTGAAAATAAAAAAGGGAAGTGCCTTGCAAGACTAGGCGCCTCCAGGATTAGGCAGCAGCCAAGCACGGGTTTCTGGAGAGCGCTTTTGGATGCTGTTCCACCTACATCCTGCCTTAGGTGCCTAAGTCCTTTACTAAAGCTAGCCAGAAAGGCTAGATTCCCATTGAAGTCTGGAGAAAGATTTACATTAACTTAAGTGGATTGGTTCAGGCCTTAAAATGAGAACCATGTGTACATCCTTATGAAGAATCTGATCCTTTCTGTTTATTCATTGTGACTTCTTGCTGTATTGAGCCATTCTTATGCACTAATCCACAAATAATATGTCAGAAGATGTTGTGGAGGATAAGAGTTGTGATTTTCATGCCCATAGTCTGTGCTGCTCTCAGTGATTCTGGCTGTATGGCAGCCACCCTGGCTAATGGGCCACTCAAGCCACATACACCATTCAGGTCATATATAAGCTCTAATTGTATTACTCGTTTGGCTCGTCAATACTTTTCCATGGAGCTGAAGGAAAGGAGAGCATATGGAATAGAGAAGCAGGAAAATTAATGAATGAAAGAATATAACTTTCAGGGTTCTGGCAATGTTTTCACATCCATATTTTGCTCCACTCCCCTGAGGTCACAAAAAGCAAATGGCATGTTCATTTCCTTCCATCTGTGCTATTCTGAACAGCAAACGGGAACTTATATCTAAACTTTCGTAATAAGCAGGGGAGGGAGGAGAGCTGGGTAATAATTAGCTACTGGCTAGAAATGCTTTGTAGATTATTTGAATTTCAGAATGATGTTCGTTGTAGACACATTTTTCTTCTTTCTTCTCCTATTTCACGATGCCAGGACACTTTAAATTAAAAATTTTAAAAAGTCCAAATTCTTCCCAAATCCTACCCATCACACATGAAGCAGCAGGAGCAGACCCGTGCAGAGCCAGGCCAGTGCTGTCCCGTTTTCCTTTAAAATGCGCGCAGTTCCTTGTAAACACTGGGACGAGGTGGCTGGCCAGGAAGCCCTGGTGGTGTTGGATGTGTGGCGATGGCCCCCCTTTCCCTGGAGAGAGGCTCAGCTCCAGCTGCAGCTGCTCCCCCCTGCCGCTGGCTCCGCAGGAGGGGGCAGCTGGCAGGGCCTCCCTGCCGCCCCAGCACATCGCTCCCCCCGCCCTGCGCTGCAGAAACCAGAATTTAGTGACCTGGCGATGCAGCAAATAAATAAATGAATTGAGCTGGAGAGCTTTCTGGAGAGGCCTGCAGGCCGTGCTTCCCAGAGCGAAGGAGAGGAAAAGCGCTTCTGTAGGCGTCTGGCTGGCTGGGTTCCTGTCAGAATAATGATTTCAATGTTACCGTGATTTCACCAAGTGGCATGCTGGGGCACCTAGGGTCTTGGTAGGCGACTTTTTGCAGTTGTGAATGTAAATAAGGCATTTATTTAAATTAACCCTCTATTATACAGAGAAAACATAAGCTGGGAGGAAGCATTGAGGCTTGAGTACCTGACGGCAGTGCATTTATAAAGCAGGGAGGAGGACAGGTCCTGCACATCACCTAGGAAGCACTGGCCAAAGTACAACCTGCACATCACCTGTACAAGCACTGGCCTGTAAAAATGGGGTTCAAGGACAATAATTCTGCCACCAACCTGGCTAGCAAGGCAGCTCTACACCGCGGCTTCCAGTCTATAAAATGGGCATAAGGATCACGCCCTTACATAAGCCCCAGAAAAGACACTTGAGGGATATGAAAACGCTGGACACACACTAGGAAGGAACCAGACTTCTGCTCCATAACATTATTCACATTTCTGATGGAAAAAAAGACCATGGAAAAAACCCAACTTGAAATCATGAGATATTTCTTTAACTAAAAGTCTCCTCTTAAGCAGCATTGTACTTAATTACATCCTAAAAGATTTCTTGTGTGAGGGCATTTACATGTTTTATGTTTCAGCTGGTTTGTTTTCCGAAAGGGCAAAGTAATTTCAAGTCAGAGAAGCAGGACACTATTTTGCAAAGAGAATAAAAATAGACAGTTTTGATCAATGAAACATTCTTCCAGATTTTTAATGTCCAAAAATGGATCCAAACCCTTTTCTGTGGGAAAATTTCATTTTCAACCAACTCACATTTCTATAAAGATCCACTTCATTAAAAGTTTTCCACCTAACCTGATCCAGTAGTACAGCTTTGTACCTGGATATTGCCAAACCTCTGCTGGGCTCTTTTTGGGCTTGATGAGTTTCTGCCAGGTCCTTGATGCCTAGAAAACACTACTTTACTGCTATGGCAAAGCCTGAATTTAAAATAAGGGCCATTCCATTCCTGCCTTTGGTTAAGCCCCTTCTTTTTTTTTCTTTTTCTTTTTCTTTTTTTTTTTTTAATTTTAAAAACATTTCCCCTCTATTTTCATGGTAAAAGGTATTTTCAATATTTTACAAGAAAATACTGAATGTCCTTATTAGCTTTAGGTCATAAATGCCACAAAACAGATTTAAAAACTGGAATAAACCCAACATAAATGCTTACTATTGGTGAATATAAGGGCATACAAAACGGGGCAGTAAAGTCTCTATACAATATCAGTAAAACCATTAAAAAAATCTGGAAAAGCATCAAGATGGCTGGCCTCTTTGTAGTTTCAGCACAGAAAAAAAAAATTGAGCCTTATTTCTAAATATTTTCCCTAGTGGGAAATAACAGCTTGAAAATAATCCCAGATGTATTCATTTGTGCAACATTTTTCTGCTTACAACATATAGGCATGGAAAAATTATTGAAGGTTTCAATTCTGGACTTGTATTTTAAAAATGTCAAGCTTTTGAAAAACAGCACAATTTTTCCTTAAAAGCTATTCATTTACCTGGAATGTTGGCCAGCATGCGTACATTATGGACTTGGTTTAGCTAAGATTGAAAAAGTGCCCAAAGGCAAAAGAGAAGTAGGCAATTTTTGTGGCTCAGATTATATACCAACACAAAATACAGCTGAGTTGATTTTTGAACTGGCATATAAAAGAATTTTGCATGTATGTGATCTTGAAAGTGGTCAAAAGCTGTCTGAGGTTTTTTAAAAGCTCAACGATTGTTATTTTCATGTTGTCTTTTTTACAATCAAAATCTGTATCCTGAGGTACAAGCAATCAGAAAGCTCTTATTAAATGGCTACTGAAAACAATAAAAAGAAAAGCAATCCAAGCCCATAAGTAATAATTTCCAAAGACAAGCAGATAAAGGTATATTTCTGTTTGCTCTACAAAACAAGTTGTTTGATAAAATATTCCCATTTTGGATAGATATTAAAAAAAAAGCAACACATACACTCAAAACTTCACGAAATTGTCTTGCTAAAGGGCTCAAAAGTTTTCTTCTGTTCAATCTAGACTATCATCTTGAAAAGCTATTTATCTGGATAATATTTACAGCCCAGAATTTTCTGTGACTCATTTCTGTGACATACAGTAAGTGACGTTACCATGTATAGGTGGCTACGAATAATTTTAACAGGTTGGACTTACTGGGAGGAGTGTGGGGGGCTGTTCCCCTCAATGTGTATAAAATCACTTTTTTGATGGAAGGGAGAACCTTTAATAAAAAAAAAGAAAAGTCAGTGAAAATTCAGGAAATTAAATTACTCCTCAAGAGCAAAAGGTATAGGTATGGGAAAAGGTAGACTGGTCAAACCAGTGCACACCAACCCTTTAGGGCTGAGGGCAGTGCCTGTGCCCTGGCAGGAGGAGCCAAGCTGGTGCTGAACCAGCCAGCTCCAAGAGCAGACTGGTGCTGTGTGAGCTCCAAGAGCAGACTGGTGCTGTGTCAGCTCAGCGCTCTGCGTAAGCTGAGCAAGTGAGCAAGGCTGCTCAGTGTGGACATAGTGCCCTGCCACCAGAGCTCCACTGGCTTGGAGAGAATATCAGTGCACAGTGCTGATGTCGTGCAGAGCTGTGCCAGTCTGCCTGGAGCCTGCCAGAGGAAGTCCAGGGCAGCACATGTACAGCTGTAGAGGAGTATCATAATCCAAGGGCCATGCAGTCTGTGCTGTTCCCACAGCAATCATTGCCAGAACTTCACTGTTTTTCCATTTGGGAGGAGTTGAGTCTTTAGAGGGTACCCCAGAGGTTACCCTTCAGGAAATTTATGGCCACCAAGTTAATTAGAGGGATGGAGCACCTCTCCTGTGAGGAAAGGCTGAGAAAAAGAGGTTTTGTTCAGCCTGGAAAAGAGACAGTTTTTGGGTGACCTAATTGCCTTCCAGTACCTGAAGGGAGCCTACAGGAAAGCTGGAGCAAGACTTTTTACAAGAGCATGTAGTGACAGGAGAAGAGGGAATGGCTTCAAACTGAAAGAGAATAGGTTTAGATTAGATACTTAGAAGAAATCATTTACTGTGAGGGTGGTGAGGCACTGGAACAGGTTGCCCAGAGAAGTTATGGATGCCCCATCCCTGGAAGTGTTCGAGGCCAGGTTGGATGGAGCTCTGAGACACCTGGTCCAGGGTAAGGTGTCCCTGCTCATGGCAGGGAGGTTGGAACTAGATGATCTTTAAGGTCCCTTCCAACCCAAACTATGACTCCATGATTCTTTAATTCTATGAAATGGGGTTGCTGCATGACTGGCAATATCCAGCTGACTGGTTATGCCATGAAAGGTGGTCCTTTTCCTTTTGGATTGCAGGCTGCTTCTACCCATGCAGTCTCCCTCAAATGCAGAGCATCAGAAGTAGCTTCAGACACACGTTAGAATGACTCAGACTGCTCCTGGGATTTTGGTACAACATATTAGCTTTGCCCTGCTGGAGTGAATGTCCACACTCAGGTCACACATGATACTGGAATATGGTCCATGTGCTGCAGAAATAGTGAGCATAGTATCACAAATGGTGTGTTCTCACTTCTTCACTAGATCCAACACCTCCTCAATGACAACAAAGTTTATTTCTTGAATACTTCACATTGCCCTCGGTATCCTCGTGGCAACAAACAGTGGCTCAGTCATACTTCTCCTTGCCCAAGAGATTTGAGAAGTATTTGAAATAGCCAGTCAGATGAAGGTAGGAAGAGTGATTTCAGGGTCAGAGCTTCTAGACCTGTAATACTTTCTCAAAAACAAAATGTGAAGAAGGTGTGCTGATATTTATGTGCTTCTGAGCTCTCCACCAGCATACAGTCAGAAAACAGAAAACCCCAAAAAGGTGTAGTCAACAAGTTCTTAATGTACAGCTGGCAAAGCTGGCAAAGAGATTCTGCTTAATGCCCATGAGACCCGTAAAAATGCTGGGTGCCCGCACCATCCAGCTGCAGGTAATTAGCATATCTTGAAATAAGCATATCTTAAAAGTTCAACAAATATCTCATTGCAATCTAAAGAAAGAGAATTTGCGTAGATATCTTTGTTGTCCCCCTGCAGAGAAATTGCAGGTGTCTTCACAGATCGGGGAAATCAAATATGTGGCCTCTGGTTATATTCTAAGTATAACTTGGTTTATTTACACATATAAATAAGTACTGAAACTGAGAGAATAAAACAGCATGCAAGTAATTCCCTTGTTAAAGAGTCTCAGCTCATCAGTAAAAGTGGGATTACAAGCAACAATTCCACCTGAAGAACAGATTTTAGTATGAGATCAAAGCAAATATCAACCTCACCTTCCAGTAATACAGCTCCCTTCACACACAACTCTCATAACACAAATTTAAAAAATTAGTATATCATTCCAAGAGTGAGTATTTATTTGTATGCTTAAATAAAAGGGGGGGAAAAAAAGGAAAAAAAGGAAAAAATAGTCTGGAAGATTGAAATGGCACCATCTGGTGACACCTGCCACACAGCATGAATGGCTCATGAAGCTACTTTTTTTATTTGAAGTTTTGTTGAACAGCCTTGTGTGTGAGCATAAAAGCCTTTAACAGAAAACTTTTGATCAGCCACTGCTTTTTTTATTCCGTTGCTTCATCTTGCTGTAAAGACAACTGTAGATGGGCATGTGGATTCAGATACTTCCTTCAGAAATTACCAGAGTAAATCAAGTTGTATATAAGACTCACCTCACTCTAATTTATAGTTCAGCTCAGACCATTGAACTTGTAAGTAAAATTTATGGCGGAAGAGCAATAAATTAAATTGCATAGAAACATAATTTTTGTCCTGCAGTTACTTGTACAGTTCGATTTAACACATAAAAAATGGAGTATAATACTAACTTGTTAATAAAATGTGCACAGCGCTGACATGTAAAAACAGTTTTATAATTGGTTGGTCCACTCTGTTAGCCTTGTTGACAACACTAAATTTTCAAACCCCTACATTAGTAACATTGAGCTAACATTATAAATGCAGAAAGCTCATAAATGCATACAACAGAAATTCATTTGGCCTTTGATTTTTTTTGGGTTGTCTTTAAAGTGAAAACTGTAAAATTACCACGTAATAAAAGCCAGTACACTGAACACTAATTGCCCATTTATAAAACGCTCTTTTCCTCCAATCACATAGGTGTGAGGCATAAACTTCTTGGGTTTTACGGAGCTGCGATTTATACTTTCAGTTCTGTTTCTCTCTGTTGCATTTCATCTTAAGCTTATAAAAGACGAGCTGCATTTTATTAATCTGCATCAGCATTCATCGGACATTAAATCTACGTAGATCCCTACAGGGTTTTAATTGTGGCTGAATTGCCAACAGTAATTGGGCCTCCGACTAACCATGGAGAGCAGGCCACCCTTGCTGCTGGGCACAAGTGCTAGCTCCCACACCAGCCACGATAGCCCACTTTGTCAGCCGCCCGAAGGGAAGTTGTCAAGTCTGGGACCCTGCTGCTTTATTCCTATAACTATGTTTTAGAAACACCTCACAAGTGGAATTGTGGTTGCCTCATCCAGAAAATGTGGAAAGGATTAATGTGGCATGTAAAACAAATCACTCCTGAGCTCAGCTGAGAAAGTGGGTATTAAAAGCACTCCAGTCAAAAGAGCTTTAGTGAAAGGGTCATGGTGATATACAGTCAGCACATGTTGGGCTGGTAAAGCTGCAGGGTGTTTGGAAATGGTAATGGTCCATGGGTGTAAATTCTTTCAAGACCTCTTAAAGGCACATGTGTTTCTTGAGCATGTTCTCCAAACAAGGACCTGTTATAGGTTAGCTTCACTGGAACTTTTAAACTTTATTGATTGGTTTGTGGTACTCCAGGTTTGCTTACTGTTTTTGGGGGGTTTTTATTAATGCTTTTGATAAACACAGAAAGCTATCATGACAATCTAAAACTAACAAATCTGTAAACTATGTTGTATACAGATTTATTGTAGCATATTGCAGAATGTGTTATTTCTTTTCTTTATGCCAGTAATCACTGGATTCACAAGAGTTAGGGCTCTATCAATATTTCTTTTATGAATGCAGGTTGGTTAAAACATCTGTAGTTTTGAGGTTAAAAAGGTCAGACCCTCTAAGTTTGACATAACATTTAGGGGCCTTTATAAATGTTTGTAACTTTCGTAACATAATATTTCCTGAAGTTGTTAAAAAGATGGCTCATGGCAGCTTTTCTAGTAAAGCTGGAAAGACTGAGAGTACTTAGCAAAACTTTATTTTACAAGTTGCACTGTTCCTTGTTCTTTTTTTTTTTTCATTAGGAGTTCCACTGTGATTTAGCATAAAGAATAAAAATGTGATAACATGTATATGCCATATAGCCTTTTTGTACCCAAACAATTGCCACTATAAGATGGCAATGTCCAGAAAGGGTTTTTAAGCAACAACTCACCCTGACATCCATCAGAAACATGAGTGTAATTTTGTACATTAGGCCTTCTGTGCAGGGATCACTTCACTTACATTTGAAATGGAGCCATTTTTTGAGAAGCATGTGTCAGGTGTTGAGCAGAACACAGCCACATCTTTATACAGAATGAATGGCTGAGAAATGGAACTTAAAAAATAATGTATCTACTTGTTACAACACTTGCCATGATATAATTAAAAACACTGATAATCACTTCCAACACGCCCCATTCCGATGAGAACGTATCCCTGCAGCAAGTGGCCTGCATTCAATTCTAGGGAAGCTTATTACAGTCATGGTTCAAAAGCCAGTAGTTTTACGGTTTGGCCAACTGAATGCTGTTTTGGTTAAGTACACTAGAGATTAGGATTTTTCAGTCTTATTTCTGAATGTCTTTGTTTTTTACACAAGGCCACTGTTAATTATTTTATATGGTCATTTAACCTGTGTTCACTATAACAGACTTGAAAGCAAAAGCACAGATTGCAGTTACATGGTATGGTAGGTGAAAACATTTGTTCTGAATAACAATATTTAATTGAAATCATATTTAAAAA
Organism: Platysteira castanea; assembly: GCA_013397175.1. Taxonomy (NCBI): domain Eukaryota; kingdom Metazoa; phylum Chordata; class Aves; order Passeriformes; genus Platysteira; species Platysteira castanea. The sequence continues at coordinate 543,020 of VYXC01010949.1, forward strand.
CACCAAAGAGTTGTTTTCTCACAAGCCCATAGGACTCTTACGAACAGGGGCCATGATTAAATGATCAAAACCCTACTTAGTCAAGTTAAAACAAATAAATAAAATAACATGTGACCTTGGCAAGGTTTGGATTCTATGTAGGTTCTGGTTCAGTGCCTCTGTCGTTGGCTCCAACTACAACCATGACTACAAATATTGTTTCACAGGCTTCAGCAATGACACCATTTGTTACTTTTTGCCTAGTACAGCACTGGTGAAAGTCAAGATCAGTCATTCTTCTGCAACATTTCCATCATGCAATGAAGTTCCCGCCATAAAGCATAGGAACATGCAGTAGATATGATGTCACTGTCTGGCATCTTTATGGAAATCAGAAAGCTTTGGTAATGCTGACCATCGAAATTAAGTTTCCTGTCCTCTTCCCCTTCAGGAAGGTGAAATGTGATGAGCATGTAAGTTATCTTGAAAGAGATGTCCTGTAGCTACTTGGGTAAACAGCTGAGGTAACTGGCCAAGACACACTTAAATGTTTTGTGAAGAGACACACAGTGTAAAAAGGAAAAAAAAAACCCAGAAAAGGTTCACAGCAGATGTGGGGTGTTGTAATGGTATTGTTCCACATCGCAATAACATGCAGGAAACTGGGCAACACTGTAATCTATAAACCAAATTATTGGTGTTCTGCCCAAACATTTTCAAAACCGAACACCTGCAAGAAACAGCCAACTATTCTGAATAGAAGACTAATCCTTCTGGGTTTTTTTTACCGTGAAAAGCAACAACAAAAAAATAAATCTATGTTTATAAAATTGTTTTATTTAAGCTTGCTAAGCTACAGGGCATTTTTTTTCCAACAGTTTCCAAGAGCTGCTTTGTTAAGCCAAGTAAATGTTCCTTGTACATAGGAAAAAAGACACTGTTTACCTTTTGTTTCAACTCCCATTTTATAAAAGTCTTCATACTACAACCTCAAATCAGCTATTTTGCTGAAACACTGTGGGGTTTTTTTAAGCTGAAGTCTTAAAAATGCCTCAAAAGCCTGTAAGTTAAACTCCTAAGAGCATCACCTCTCAAGTTTAGGTTTTTTTGGAGAAGAATCTGCTCTTTGTCACATCTAATACTGTAGATTCAGATTCAAAGACATTTGTCAATATATCCATCATCAAATCTGCAAAACCATTTAAAGTCAGAGAATAAGCTAGCAGAAAAAAGAAGAATATTAAAGTTTTTATTTTGTTTTTTACTTCTTTTTCTGTCAATGAGGCTATAATAATTTGATTTTAATTCATTGAATCATAATTCATCAAAAATCTCAAATTTCCTTTCTGTTAGAAGATAATCCAGAAAATATCCAATAAAATAATATAAGTATTAAGTAGACTCATTAGAATGTCACTCATTTATATCCTGAAGATGACCTCTTCCTTATCCAGAGATAAATTCTATCTCTACTTTGTCAGTAACCTACGGTCCTTGGGATAGTTGGAATTTATCAGACATTTCACTGCCTAAAAGAGTTAATTTGGACAGAAAAGGAGCTCAGGGTAGAGGTCTAATGAGCTCTTTGTGCAGTTCATTACTCAGCTGTCCTAGTTCTGACCCACCATCCTCAGGCCCCCAAAAGTGGTTTAATGTAGAGTGAGGTCTAAAGCACCAAGGTCTCTCTAAAATTATTCATCCTTTTACTCTTCTGCAGAATTGCCTTGAAGATTAAGAACTAGGGCCTTGCTACGATAGGAAATGTATTAACATTAACAAAACAAATATTTGCTTTGAAGGTCTTCTAACAGTAGCAGTTTATGGGTTTATGCCCTCTTAAACAGCAAATCACATAAGGAGACAAAAAAAAAGACTAAAACAAATGTGGGGCTTATTTTCCTCTCAAATTAGAAAAAAAAATTGGTTTGTTTTGTTCCATACCTACTGAGCTACATCCAGCTCGTTCAACAAGGCTTTGACATAGAAAGACCAAGAGTTGATGCTGAATTCTTTTGTAGGCCTGTGAGCAAAAATTAGTGGTACTTAGAGAAAAAGGAAATAACAAAATGCAAAAGGGAGCAAGAAAAAATACCTGGATGGAGAAGGAGAAAATTCTTCTGTAAAAAATATTCTGACTAAGTAATTTACATTTCAAAAAAGTATCTTAGGAAAATAATCTACTCTGTGTATACTTTATCCAAGAAAATAACAAAATACCGTGTTTCAGCGAGGCCTCCTATTTCACTTTATACTTATTTTAGAAAATTTTATAAATATTTTGTGCATTTAATTTTTTTCATTTTAAATTTAATATATTTGGTTGTATATTTCTTTTTCATTCTTCTTAATTTATTTCTGTTCATAGAGAGAGAGAGAATGGTAAACACAGGGAAGCCTTCACCTGGATCTAAAAAATTATGCTGTAATCCTAAAACAACATACTTTTTTTCCCCACAAAGTTGAACAAAACTTTTGTCATCTTTTCCAAGAAGCAAAAAAGGCAAAACTAAATTCATAGCATGACACAAGCAGCAAAATATGTAAGTTATCTCACATTTTCAGCTGCTGATGTGGGACTGACCTTGTGTCAGCCATTTTCATACAGGGCATGGACACCACCTGGCAACCCTGTCCAAAGCAAAAGAGAAGGTGAGAAGGAGGCAAATGTCCATTTTCTTTTTGCTGTTATTGCTCACAAGCTGCTGCCAGTGCTGACTTTTCAAACACTTTTTCCATGTGGTCTTTTCCACACTTTCCATGAACTTGCCACATTTTGCCTACAAAATCTTTCTATATTTCTGAAAAAAAATGCTACACAAAGGGCATGAGCACACACCACTTTAGAAACAGTCTGATAATGTACATACATATGTGTGTGCACATGTGTTGAAAACATTTATCAGAGCCTTCCTATGTTACTCCTGTTTCAAAATTCACAAGTGTCATACCAACCGCAGGCACAATATCAAAGTATTCGCAATGGAATTCCCTGTATATTCTGCTATTTGGTACACGTACATTGCTACTGAAGCAGCCTCAAAATGTCATTCTCCAACTTCTGTTAGCTATGGGGTTTTTCATCATAAGAAACAGAAGTATAAGATTTTGAGCAGACTAATTAGCTCTGTCTTCTAAACAAAAGAGAGCAGACACAGTAGGCAAGTGCTCCCGCTAACAACTTTGAGCAGCAATTTTCAGGCAAACAAGAGGAAGCACTCTTCATTACAATGTACAATTAAATCATGGAATTCCTTACCACAGGATGCTGCAGAAGCCAAAAGTATAGCAGGGTTCAAAAGGAGATTAGACTACTTCATGAAGGATATGTCTATCAATGGCTATTAAGCACTGTGATCCGGATGCCCTCTGCTGAAGGAAGTCCCTAACCCACTGCCTACTGGAAGCTGGGAGGGATTCCATGGGAGAACTTTGGCATAGTTTTTCTATTCATATATATAAAAATATTATTTTAATTGAACAACTTAAAGAACTGTTTAGTTCTCAGATTCACAGTTCTTATTCCTACTTGACTACTCAGCTGTTTGCAATGTTCTTTTTAGGGGCCCTTTTTTAGCAACTTCAACATTGTATTAGTCCTTTAGAGACAAAACAGTAACTTCTTCTAACGTATTTACCTGATGTTATTCATCCAACTTGTAGAAATCTCTCTACCTTTGTAAAGCCGCAACATCAGTTCCCAGAAACCTGGTAAGTATAACCAAAATAAAATGTGATATGTGCACACCTGTACAGCAGATGACTATGTTAAAAGTGATTAAATAGCATTCTTTTGGGTTTGTTTTAATTTGAACCTTACTCCCTTAGAAGAGTAGCAAGAAACTGTTAGAGCCAGGATGCCTCTGAGCAAACCAATTTACTGAGGCTGAAGATGAAGCCCTTGATTTTACAAACTGAGGACAGATAATTGTCAAACCCCAAAGAACACATCATTGCAAATCTCCAGGGGTAACACTTCTATTCCTGGGGCCTCCATTTGAAATGTGTTTGTACCGCTTATATTGCGATTATGTTCTAATGTAAGATACATTTGGAGTGTAAATATCAAGATTAAATCTACCTTGAAAACGCAGGCTGAATCAGGTTTATAGCCTAGAGGCAAGTTGTGAATCCCATAAAGCATTGTTCGAGGGACCTGGTTAGTGTTCTGTACACCTGCTTAATGTTTTTTTTTCATAGTCACAAATGTCAAACTGCTCACTAACGCATTGAGGTTTGAATGACAGCCATGCACTTGAGCACCAGTTATGTTTTTTCACTACCAAATTGGACTATAAATGATGAAAAAGAGGTCAGAAAGGAAGTATGGAAGCATACAAATTTGAAAGGGGAAACTGCTAATAGTCATAAACCGTGTGCAATCAAAGGACCAGCAAGTCATTGTGAATTACCTGCTCCATGAATTACTGATCTAACTGCATTATGATATGGAATTTTCTAACTCCTTTCATCTGTGGTACAACGGCTCCTAACAGCTCCCAGATCAAAAGCACGACTGCCAGTGAAACCACGGAGAAAAAGCCCACAACACTGACTTTCATTATGAGCACTTATTTGTTAAACTTCTCTTAATATGCAGGTTTCATTATTTATTGATTCACTGATTGGATGTACTGTAAGTGTGCCACCTACCAGATTTGAGGAAATAGCACAGAAATGATCAGCAGTGTGACACCTCGATGCAAGTCAAAACTTGTAAGCGTGTGCACATAAAAACTCATATCTTGTGTATTTCTCCACAGGTGGTAACACGCAGAACATAGATTGGGAAATTATTTTTTGTTTGTTTAATCCAAATCACCCAAAATACTTCAGAAACAATTAGTCCCATGTTAGTAGTTTTACTGACTGTATAAAGGCAATGAGACAGTTAGCTTGCACGAGCCAGTAGAACCTACATGAAGAGAGTCTAAGGTTTATGTAAGCAGTGATGAGACTGTTGATTTCTACAGGTGCCTGTCATACCATACATGCCCCAAAAGAGAATTCTAAGCTCAAGTTATGGCCATAACAACAAAGCTCAACTCAGCAGGCATATTAACCAAAATGTGCAGAAGGTTCTTTCAGCTGGGCTTAGAAATTCCTATGGTGTCTATTAAAATATATAAACACATTTCTAATCAAACATCTTTTCTTTCCCCCCCTAAATATGGTTTCTAGGCTGGATGAGAAAAAATGAGGTTAGGTATGCTCACCAGAGCAAATCTGACAATAAACAATAAATAAATAAATAAACAAAGTGAGTATACACACACACACACACACACACACACACACACATATATACAGACATTTTGACAGGTATATCTTTTGTTTGGTGTGTTTCTACTGGGACAACTCTATATATGTCCAGAGATAAAATGTGAATTGTTTCCACCGTCATGACAGTCTGCACAGTGAAAATGTCCTTTTCTTGGTGCTTATCATAGGGAATAAATGCTTCAAGCACTAACAGCTGCATTGCTTCAGTGTGGATATACTGAATACTTTCTACCTAGGAGTATATTTGTAATTATGTGATGTGCAAGCAAAAAGAAAGCAAATACTGTCAATATCACCTTGATAGTACAGCAGCCTAGAAAATAGACTTTCTCTTCTGGAAAGAAATTATTGTGAGGGGGCCAGTGCCCCCCCAGTTTACATTTCCCTCCCCCCAGCCACCCCACTGCTGAGGTAGAGGCCTGGTCGTGGTGTCAGGAAGCTGAAGGAGCAGCTGCCTGGGGAGCAGGGAGCCTGGGGAGCCTAGGCTGGCATGCGACCAGGAGCACAGGCTTCCTGGACAGCCTGCCTGCCTGCTTTCCATTGAAACTTTCAATGGAATCAACATGTTCCTGTGAAATGTTTCGATTCTGTAAAATCAGCATTTTCCAACAGAGTAGTGTTCCACTGGAAAATTTTCAAGCAGCTCTAATAATCAGGGCATCTTTAGCATCTCACACAGGGGTGCTGCTGAAGGACATTAAATTTCCATCTCAGAGACCGTGAGCCAAAAGCTCTCCTTCCCTGCATCCCACTCCGCAGCCGTGGTCGTCACCGGAGCTGTCTGCCCCTGGGCGTGGCTGAAACTCCAACAGCAGGCACCACGAGTTCGATGTGGCCAAATACAGGGCCATAGTGATGCCTTCTCCCAGCCACCTAGAAACAGAGACTAGACAGGAGTAAGGGAATAAAGGCAGGGATTTATTTGAAGGGCCTTCAAGGTACACCCTGGGGAGCCAGAGGCTGCTTCCATAGAATGGATCCCAAGATGGACAACAAGTCACGAGTTCTTGACTCTGATATAGGTTTGGTCCATTTGCATATCAGCATAAATTCACCAGTTAAAACTTTAGCTCTCTTCAATTTCTCCACCTCTTTCATGGTCCTAGTTTACACCTTTTGGTCCTAAGACAGCCTGAGTGTCCTTGAACAGCAAGCTCAGAGAGGCTTTGTTGTGTCTGTCTGGCCTAAGAGAGCAGCTACTGAGCTACAAGAAACTTTAGAGTTACACACTAGGCAGTACAGGATTTGAAAAATACAGAAATTAAAACCTAAGGCATCAATAGCAGAGACCATTTGTGACATACCTGGGAAAAGTCAATTTTTTGAAGCTTTGAGGAAAGTCTAATAGTTTTAAACTAACTTAGGAACCAAAAGGTTCTCAGCTCCAATCATAAGCAGATGTTTTCTTTTGTGTATATATATATGTTGGAGCATTTGACTTTAAATCTCTGGTTTTCTCTAGTGAGTCATTTAGCTGATTTCCATGTCTTCCTAAGGAGGTGGATTCATAAACTTGACAAAAGTACATGGATTTTATTTATAAGAAAATTTCATTCAAGAAAAATTTTAGGAAAACAGTGGTAATGTCAAGAAAAAAGAAAATGAATAGTTCCTGACAGATGTCAGTCTAACCACTGGTGAGAAACCAGTATGGATGATCACACCTCTTGATCTAACCTACTTTGTTTTCAGTGAGATTTCAGGAGCTTGTTCTACTAAGAAGAGTTAAAAGTTAACTAGACAAACATCTACAAATATAAATCACTGGAAACAATTATTGAATTAAGATTTTTAATAAGTGAATCTGAATGACAGGAAACTGATGCTTGATAGGTTGGAGTTTTTTCAGTAAGCTTAATGAACCCGAATATATTTCTTTACAGAAAGAAAGAGTTAAGAGAAAGATGATATCTTTCTGTGGCTGATGTCAGAACCCAGATAGACAATTTAGAATTTATTGTCAGCAAGTCTTAAATAATCAGACTACATGAGGGTAATCAGATCAATGCAGACTTTTGAATTCTATGTTATGACTCATTTTTAAGGATTGGATTTCAAACTACTGATGTCCTTCAATTTCTGTTTGGTGCAGCTATAATGTTTAAGAGCAAAAGTTATCTTGAAGCAAGTCATGCAATAGTCCAGATCTTCTAGGGTGCAATTTCTTAGTCTGAAATCAGCCTAATAAATCTCAGGAAGAATATGCCTATTTCACTCTGTTAGTCATAAAAGGAGTCTGTGGGGGCAAGCTTGGAGTAAACATCTAAACGGTGGATGATTTAAGCAAGGTGAGATGAAATCAACCCACCTTTCTTTTAAGGTAAATTTTCATGAAACAAATTGCCAGCCAAACTTAGGCTGTAGGTGACTAATTGATGTTAAATTTTTCAAGAGAAAGTTTAATAAACATCGCACTGACATCTGTGCTTTAAGTCCTTCTCGTGATAGGGAAATTTTTTAACAGACCAGACCCTGAGGCTTAGTGAATATTTTACTAAGTGACCTCAAATTTAGAGTGTAAGTATTAAGAGTCTCACTCATTTCAACCCTTACAGTAGCAAGGCAAAGGAAGAAAAGAGAAAATGAAAAAGCATGAAGGGAAAAAGAGAGATATATAGAAAAAAAAATTTAAAAAGCAAACAAACAAGAGAAGAAGCCAAAAGACCAGAACAAACAGAGAAACAGAAACAATCTACAGAATTACAAAAATCCTTTTTTGTGTCATAGAAAAACTTGCGTAAACCACAGCAGATAATCTTCCCACCGTTACAAGAGGCAGCCCTGAGACAAAACTCCAGATTTAGAGAGCTCGGTGGCTGGGGAAGCTGAGCGTGGAGCTGTGCTTTGTGTCTGGCACAGCCCTTGCCGTGGGGCTGTGCCAAGCCCCAGACACAAACGCCCCCAGGCAGCGGCACCGGGTGCCTGGCCCACCTCCAACCCAGCGCCAGCTTTTCCGAGCACTCCTCTTCCTGCAGACACCCAGCCACTTGTGTGTTGCAAGCCATAGATCACGTACACATCCAATATATAAAGTCACTTTCCATGCTGCGTGTTTTAGGGGTTTAAATTATTTTGAATTTCATTAAATTATACATGCTACTCCAAATTTCCCGGCTGATGGCTCTCAGCTGACCCCAGCCCCAGCACAAAGTGGGGGGATTTTTCATACTTGAAGACAGAAGTTCATGGCAGCACTGCACTCCCTTGAGGACTATTTGGTGAAAGAGGAGCACCACATGCAGCTGTGCCTGAATGCTGGTGGCCGCTGCTGTCCCTGCCACACAATAAGAGGTGTTCCAGGTCCAAGAGGGTTAAATTTTGAGAAATATACCAATGCCAGACATAGAACATGTGAATATACATGTACATTAAATGCATAAGTACCTACATTTATATTTGTACATACATATAAGTGTATACATATCATCTAAAATGTGAGGTGCTCATGAAAGATACCAGGGCACATACACTTGAATTACAAGTGAGTGTGTTTCTGTGTAGATGGGAAAGGGGGTAAGCACAGCTGTGTACATGTGCTCCTCATGTGCTCCCAGAATGCCTTGTATTTCTGCTATTTTGGCTGGGTTACCTCAGTCCCCGAGCCTACAGTAATGCCTGTCACCCTTTTGGGTACATTTTGTTATAAATCTAAGCATGCAAATATTTGTGTCAAAGCTGTCTACGCGTGCAACCAGTTGAGAAGCTGAAATGCCTTCAAGTCATGTAGCAACTGTTTTCATTTTCTCTCAAATGGTGTTTCTGTTAGTTTCTAATCTCTGCCTGGTTTTTTTTTATTTTTATTGTCTTTATTCTTCTCTAAAGCTTAACTGCCTTTCTCTTCTTTGCCTAACTTCTAGGCAGTGAGAAGAATGTGTAGGAGCCATCTCCAAGTTTTAATACAAAGACAGCTAAAATTCCCAACTGTATCAAAACAATCCCTTGCAGAGCTGCTCATCATTTCTTTTGTCCACACAAACCCCATCAGAGAAGCCATAATGCAGCCCTAAGAAACTACCAGAAATCCTTTAATAAGCACTTTCTTTCATGTGTGGCAAGGGCTTTGAAATTCAAGTTATAAGTGTGACAGAAGGATTGAATTCAAGTTTACCCTGTGGTTATAGATCTGGTATAGTTGGGTACGAAGCCTGTGCCTGTGTGCTCTCTCTGTGCACTTAGTCAGTAATTGCCTGGGCTCAGGGCTTCTCCCACAGAGGTAAGAACAATGGGCTGACAGGAGACCATGGGCAGGCTGGAGAGACGGTAGAAACTGCAGCTGAAGAAATGGTCATGCAGGATGGTCTTCTGTATGTAATTAAAGTAATTAGGAAATGTTTAGCAGGTAGTTCATCAGTGAATTGTGGACATGCTTAAGTGTCCTGTAGAACCACATTCTTCACAGTTTGGGAAGTCTCACCTAATACAGCTAAAGCTGCCCCTGCAACACACTTTGCAATGTGGACTACAATCACTACTGGATAGTGACTGATCATCTTGTTTGAGAGATTTGAATCCCCACATGAGAATTACCATATTCAGATAAGCCAAAACTTTTGGGGTTTGCCAGGGTTTGGTGGAGTTTTTTTCGGTTTTGGGTTTTGGTTTTTTCTGAGCTTGTTTATTTGTTTCTGGTTTGCGGTTGTGGGTTTGGGGGTTTTTTAATAAATAATCCAGGAGTCAATACACAACACCTTTTAAATGTAGGAAATCTCCAACAGAGATCCTGGAAGGTGAGGTTTCTGGCAAGTATCTATCTTCATAAGGCAACAGCAGGACAATTTGGACTATAGTGGAATTCAAGGAAAATAAATATGAAATTGGCAGGACTCAAAGTAAATCCACCTGTCTTAAGATGACTTCAACTGTAAACACTTTGGGGAACTCAGACAGTTACCACCCACGGTGAGGATGACTGAAGGAACCAAGATGAACTCATCAAAACAGACCTGACCTTGAATTCCCCCTAGCACTAGACCTAGCATTCTGCTTGCTTACTCTGCCTTAATCCACTTACCAGGTTTTCTGAACTCAGTAGCCTAAAAGAGCATGTGACCATGTCCTCCTCAGTTTAACACTATTTACTCAAATAATAATAAGGAATAATAACAGCCACAATAATGGTAATAACCATTCTACAAGGTCAGGAGCATTCAGTTACCTGAATGTTCATTTAAGACCTTGTTCTGCAAATTCAGGGAGTTTATACAGAACCCCCAAGGAATTAAATGAAGTTTGCAGTTTCTAAAATGGGGTAAGAATTTGGCCAATACCATGTACAGTACCAGACTCTTTAACAAACTGACATTAGGGACACAGAAGGAAAAGAAACAAAAAACCAAAACAACGACACTGCCTCCCCTCCGCAAAAAGCCCCAAAACCCAACCAAAAAACCCCAACAACAAAAATAAGTAAAACGTGGTCTTTAAGTGAATATCAGTGGTTAGAGGAAGGGTCTTCTATGAACCTATGGGAAGGGATATGCAGTCATAAACCCTTGTCTGTTGCTAAGCGATGGATGGGCCAAATTTTATTTAGCCACATCAGCAGCAGACTCGCATAAGAAACAGCAGGAGCAATAAAACTCATAGGGATAGCTTTCATACATATGAAGGTTTCTTGTACCATGTGTCGCATATTCAGTTTGTAGGAATAAATATATTAACTATGTTTTTCTAACTGAAAATACTTTCCACATGCGAACAGACTTAAAAGCACGTTTAAAAAGAAGATGCAATAATCAGATTTTAAACTTTGGCCTTAAATCCAAACCAGAACTTGAAGTAAGCCTTTGGGGATGTTCCTCTATTTGAAGGAATGCACAATTCTTGTTACCTACTTCAAGCAATGAATGGCAACACTTAGTCACAAAAATGCAACAGAACTACTTGGGAGTGTGAGGAGACTACATAAAACACATTTGAAAACCAAGACCATAATACTCAGCAAGATTTGGAAAAGACTGAAGCAGAAGTGGATTTGAAATTTTACATAATAACCTCAAGTCTTTGCTTATCAACCATCACTTGTTTCCAGAGAAATAAATCATTTCAATTCCAATTCCCCAGCTACCAGAAAAATGGAATATTTATCACTGAAAATAACTTCTCTCAGAAATACAGGGTCAGCTATTTTCATCAAAGACGTGGCCAACTAGGCAATGTGCGGAATGAATGTTGTTGATTGGATTTCTTTGTTAAGGACTGGCAGAAAACAGTATACAGTAGTTGCTAAACTGTGATCAGGTGGCAAAAGAAAACAGCAGTTTTTCGTCAGTGCTGTGCCCCCGATTTTTATTTGAGCAGTACATTGGGTCTGTGTGGGCATGGGACCCAGGAAAAGAGCATGGGGAAGAAATGGGAAAAAATGAGCCCTGGGGATGAGCTGCACAACACATTGCAGTCTCTGAAAAACACCAATGCAGACCCATCTATGAATCGCGTATTATTTTCTTTTTGTGAAGTTATTTTGCAGGTTGCTGGCTTTGCTGCGGTGCAGGAATTTTCAGGAAAAACCAGTCTCTCCTTATAGATAGGTAGGGCAAAAACTGCACAGCATGCTTTGAAAAACAACAGATGTTAGAAAAGTCATTGCTACTGTTAGAGTAGTAGTTCCCACTTGCAAGTAACATTTTGTTCTTTGATGTGGTCTGTGTATATCTCCTGTTGCAGGAGCCTAGTTAGCAATAAAATACCAACAGAAGTAGAACCAGGAACTGTAATAGGATGATACAGGTACAAACTGAAAGGAGGTAAATGAAATATTTTCCATCACTAGGGTGTTTGGACTGGCACCATAAAAAGGCCAAGAGGCCTTGGTATATCTAATCTAGGAAAATGGGATAGAAGAACAAGCAAGAAACACACCAAGGACTGTACTACTGAGCCACAATGCCAACATGCCATGATTTCCCTCCCTCTTCTCTTTGCACTAACATAGTCATAGCTATGGAGCCTCTTGGCACACAGGAACTGTTTTACACCACCTTGCATCGTTAGGTGGTGTAAAAGATGAGCACCCTCCCCTCTCCTGCTCCTGTATAAGAGCAGGAGAAGCATGCTAGGGGTATTTCTCACACAACATTCTTCTTACATTATGACATTAGGGAGTTCTTGAGGTAGAGTTTTTACCCTCGTATTTCGTAGCTCTTGCTGGACTTTCTTTCCTGAATGAACTACTGGATTTTAACCTGTGTAAAGTTTTGGCATTCTGTGACAATGAATCTTACAGACTGATTGTAAAATTAAGCATTACTTCTTTCACTGATCCAGCACAGTCATAATGTTGTGTCATTTTTTCTGCCTTTTTTGGCTGGCAATCATTAAAAGTGTGTGCCTCTGAGTCATTTGGCCTCTAAGATAGTTCCAGTTATATGTTGACAGTTTTTAGTAGGATGCTCGGAAGCAGTATAGGTTTTGTGATTTCTGTTTCTTCTATCCTGTTCCAAACTGTTCTAAACTGAGTGAGAGAGCTATCAGACAGGCTTTTCATAATGTAATAGCATACAGAATATTATCATATGCTCTATTGTTTGTAAAATCAGCATTAAAATAGTTTGTGCATCTTTGCTGTATTTTAGTTAAACCAAACTATTGTTACAGTGGTTGGGGTTGATTGGGCGTTTGGTTTTTTGGGGGTTTTTTTGGGTCATTATTAAATATAGGTAAAAAGCCACAGCAAAATTTCCAGATAATGTTTTCTTAGTGTAATTATTTATCTTGACTTTTGAGACTCTTTTCAAAACTCTTCTGAACTGTATTGCCCTTAAGTGCTCAAAACAGGCAACCTGAACGAGTGCATAACTGGGGTATAGTGAAAACTAAAATAAAGCAAATGCCCTTTGGGAATACATTTGTATCACAAATACCAGCTGGCGCTGGTTGATCCAGCTTTTGGCAGTCTCTGTAGCAATGTCAAAGACATGATGTTTCAGAAACAACTGATGAGTCAGTGGCAAAAGGTTGAGAGATTTAGTTCAGAGAAGCTCATTTATTATATAATTAAATATTTCTGTAACATCCCATATTTGACATCCCATAAGAATACCTGTTACAGGCTGAGCTAATAACACCATGTAATATTGAAACTGCATTAACATACTCTAGCATCTGACCCTCTTGCCACCTGCCTATAGACTTGCAAATCTTTAACCATTTGGGGCTGTAATTTTCCATGTTTATTTTCTGTTTTCCTGTTACCCACTTCTGGGGTTTTTTTCAAACTAACAAATATTGTGTTTCTTTCCAAGAAAAGCTCTTGGGACGAAAAATGTTGTTTTGTTCCTGTGAAATAAGGCCTGATGAGCTTGTTGAGAAGCTTTCTGACATTCATGCTTTGGAACAGGAATATGAAATTTGGGCTACAGGGAAGTTTTGAGGACAGTTTTTTGCAACTCGCATTATGGTCTTTTACAATTGATCCATCAATTGTTGTGAACTTCCAGAACTAGTTCCTGACAACTGAAAAGTTTTCTTGAGCTTCACACAGAAAATGTTTGAAAGAAGTCACACCATTTTAAAAAATCCCTCCTTTCACCAGGAAAAAAACATTTTAAATAACTAAAGATGGTAAAACACTCAGCTAGAAAGGATTTAATAACAGAAGGAAAGAGCATTGTTCACATTTCACTATCTCTGCGATAAAAATAGAAACATGTTTGGTCACACAGCACATACAGTATTCTTCATGGAAATGTTTCCTAACATTATATGTTATACCCTGTGGAAGACAGACATGCTCTCTATTGCTCTCACCTCTCAAATTTACTGCATGTTCACTGGCTAGACATTTTCAGCCCTTTTTCTAAAGTGGCAATTAAAGCTTCATTTGCAGCTGTGCTTGTGAAGCTGAAGCTTTCCTTGTATCACTTCTGAAAGCTGGGATTTATTTGATCTGTGGAATAGTGAAACAGCTTTTGAGAACATAAAAAGTAAATTAAATATTAAAAACATAAGAAATAACTACTATCCCTGGACAAAAACTATTGCCTCACAGCAAGATGATGAACACAAGCAGCAACCATAAAGGAACAGGATGAAAAGCAATAGCAGTTTGTCCTTTTCTGGAAAGTCTGGCTTGCTAGCTGACTGCATGGAATGAGTTGCAGGGGAAAACGAAACTAGAGAATATGTAAAGCTGGGAGATGAGATCATCCCCCCAAAACAATCCTTCAGATTCATAGACACTTCTGGATTCATGAGGTGAGAATAACCAGCACTGAGGACTGTAAAATTCATTTGTAGCATTTGAATTTGCTAACTTGCACTTGCAAACTCTCTCCTCCAAGAAGGGGGAGCAGGAAATGCCCTGGAAATCAAGAGCAAAGAAATGTAATTTTTTTTTAAAATTGCTTCCTAAAATGAGAGTGACAATAGCCTGCATCCAGACAGCCTCTGGTAACAGTCTACACCAATCCAATCAAGTGTTACAGTTGCCTTTTAAGTTTTCATCAGCATATTGTTTTACAACAGCCTGATCCTGCAAATGGTTGTTCCCAGGTGCATAATTATTTACACATGCAGTCCACTGAAAACAATGGGTGTCGGTGCATAAGTAACTACCTGGAGGACTGAGAGTACTGAAATTGTTTCTGCATATGATAGGCAAGTTGCATATTTACAAGGGGATTTTCTTTCATATGTGTATTTGGGGCTTTTTTGTTTCCAAAACTAAAATGGAGATAGGCCCACGTCAAAATACCGAGACAAAACCTTTTGAACTTTAACAGTGGATAGAGTCCAAACCTACAGCAATCTCAAAATTTTGCATGTATAGTGGCTCTTTATAGTGCGCTGGATCCAAACCTCACATTGAAAAACATCCCCAAGGCAGTAGAACTTGGATCTGTGCTTTCCGGTTTGAACCCAAACTGAGAGTGTTGCAAGAAATGGCTCATTAGTTTACTCTGTAACATTTGCCTCCAGAAATCTGTCACTGAACAAAGGCACATCAACATCTGAAAAAAAATTATTAGTTATTTTTGGATAACCTGAAGGCCCTTTAAGTGTTGTAGCTCAGTATTTTTTTGGAAATCAAAGTCTATTGCAGAGCTGTCTTAGATCTCTCTATCAGTGCAGACAAGGCTGACTTTTAACACAATGAGAACATCAACATCCCACTTAGGGTGGCCAAATTTATAAAGATAGCAAAACAGATCCTCCCTTGAGGTGAAGATGAGGGCATGATGAAAAGAGTCAGTCAGATTTTGGGTGACTATCACTAAAAGCAGTAGCTCTTTTCTTTCTCTTTCAACCCTTCTCCTTTTTTAATCTTACAGTATACCTCTGCCATAGGATAGGAAGAGAGTGATAGGAAGAGTCCTTCCACTTCCTCCTGTGTGGTTCTTGCCTTGAGAACAAGCAGCTGTGCCTGCAAGAGCTGGGAAGTAGCAGTAACATCCAATCTTTGTCATTTCAAGTACAGGCAAAACCAGACCACAGATTACATCAGGCTGACAAGCGTGTCCTCCTCCCCCCACGTCCTTCCTAGAGCCACAGGATGGAAAGTGAAGGTATTCAGCTAGGTCCTAGCTTCTCGTGGAAAAACAAAGAAAGTGACAAATCAAGTACCTGGCTGATTTGTGTTCTTGTGAAAGCAATTATAGATATTTATGTGATCCATTTTGTGCCTTTGCTTGGTTCAAAAGCTGGTTAATGTCACAGCCAGAAGGACATGTTAGAGAAGTAAAATATCCCTGCAGTATTCATATCTTTAGCTCTGTTTATGGACAAATGTAATGCTTCTTATGCTTTGATGATCACACTGAGAGACCAAAATATGAAAAGAAGGAAGGTTTTGATAACTGATATTTGTGCCTTCTCAGTCCTAAAACAGGCCCCTCTGATGTACTTCACTGATCATGGTTTCTGGAGCATAGATGGCTACATCCTTCAGGTAGTATGTCAGCATGAATTTGGTCACATACTGATTACACAGGGTTGATATTCTGACTCTGAAGACATGAACTGTGTGAGGAGGTTGTTTGTTTTCTGGTTTTTTGTTTCGATTTGAAGGGAACCTTAAATAGATTTTCATAAAACACAAATTGCTTTTAAGCTTTGGCTCCATGCCTACAAGTGTTTATAACTTGTGTAAGGATCTCATCTATCTTAACCAGTGTAGGTCCAGCATACTTTCCATGTTAATTAGACATATTGGATCTGATAAGTCAGTGACAGTGCTTCATTTTAATCAGCAAAGAGAGGGCTCTTAACCTAGACAATGCATGTATAGCCTCTCCCAAACTAAGTGTAATGAGTCTGGAAATTATAAAATCACAGGCACTCATTCCAAGGCCCTGGAGATGCTGGATGCTCTTTTTCTCTACGGGCCCTCACTTGTGGTAATACAACGCTGGAATTCTGCAGAGTAATTATCACTAAATTATAATTGCAGTAATGGATGTGTTAAGTCACTCTAGCAAGACCAGTCTTCTGAATATAATCACCTAAAAAGGATGTATAGTTATTTTTGCTTTGACCCAGTGGAAATGTTCAAAATATCCCTGTGATTTTTGAAACAGCTACATGCAATTTTTGGTACTTTCCAGAAGAGTTCTCTGATTAACCCCATAATAACCAGATCTTTTTTTTTATCATATGCATTTGGAATATTGCTCTGTGCACTGTAGTATCTGCTTTTAAAGTCTTTCGCTGCCAGATAAAGGGGACTTTTTGGAATATATTTTTGGAAGTAAAATCCCAGTGTTATGACAGCTGTTCTGAAATGTGTTGTGACAAAAATAGCCACACAAACTGATTTTTAAAATACATTTTCCAGTTATTGGGGAATAACTGCTGGAGTAATTTCTTTGGAGCCTGTACATTTCATGTACTAATACGTATCTATTATATTTGATATATCCATATTTATTCACACTAGCCCTTTTTAATGACTATTCTACCACAGTGGAGATTTAAACTTTAAAGATCCAAGATAAAATAGTCTTCTCAGGACTGCACTGTGGCAAGCCCAGTACTCAGTTCAGCAGCTCAACAACTCCCAGCAGGTCAGCTTGGTGTGCCTGGTGTCCCAGGCCAGTCCACCTCTGGGGCAGCCGGCTGTGCCTGGCTGAGCTTGGCTGTCACCAGCCCACCCCATGCACAGCCTGCTCTCCTTTTGCTCATGCTGTCACTTGGGAAGCTCAGGGCTCATCAAGCTGCAGTGTTTAGGCTTGTCATAGTGTAAGATATTCTTTACCATTTTCATGAGCTGCTGAGACCAGGTGGGCTGGTGCTCCCTGCCTCCTCCCTCTGGACTATCTTCTGTTAATGGGCCCATCAAGATAAGTGGCTCCTGATTATCTCCTGTTAATGGCCCATCAAGGCCTTGCCCTATGACTCACCATCCCATTGGGAGATGCTCCACCCAGGGGGAAGCACCCAAGCATTCCCACCAGGATAAAGTCTGGGGTTTTGGAGCAGCAAGGCAGAGCTTTTTTTCCCACTGGACTCCCAGAGGAACAGCGCTACCACTGGACTCCCAGAGGACAAGAGCTCCCTAACCACCACTGGGCCTCCAGAGAAGGACCAGATCTTTCTGCAGGATCACCGTTTGCAACAGGACTAGTTCAAGGAGAACTGCAGCTCTCATCAAACCGGACTGCTACCCCCACCCTGCCTGGCAGGGTGCCAGGTCGTACCCTGACTGCCAGCTTAAACCAGTGGTTTTTTTGTATTATTGTTTTGTTATATATATATTTATATATATTTTAGTAAAAGAACTTTTATGCCTGAAAGCCCCTTAATTTCAAAATTATAAAATTTGGAGGGAGGGGAGTTGCATTTTTCCATTCCAAGGGCGGCTGCTGCCTCCTTAAGCAGACACCTGTCTTTCAAACTAAGACAGGGCAGTATTAAAGGGCATATCATGCTGTGTCCTTGGCACACTCCACACTGAAAACTAGGGGTTACACTCAGGAGTCCTTAGGGACATGACATAAACACTGCTCTCAAGGGCTTCCTTCATAGCTTATTCCTCTCCCAGCCTTTCAAGGGCAGCTGGTGTGTTAGTCAAGAAAGCACCACAGGAAAACTGTTCTCAACCATTTTTAAATGACACACCACCTATTAAAAGGAGGTGGAAACAATGGAGGTTATATTAAGCCACTCCAGATGCAGCCAGGCCTCCTTTTGGTCCTTCACACCTATGGGTCTGATTCCCTGATGCCTTTGACTTCAGTTGCTTACTGACATTACTGCTAAATTCTGTTACTTCTCTTTTATGCTAGTGTGAGCCTAAAGGAGCCAGAAAAACTGAATATTGTTACCAAGGGCAGAAAACCCTTCAACAGATGGGGAAATGATCCCACTTGGCAAGAGGCAATGTTTGGTACTTAAAAAAAGGAAAAAGCTTTTGGATTTCAGCCACCAAATCCAGTCCCAAATCTTGAGCTGTGCAGAGTAATTCCCAGAGCTCAACAATGTAATGTACTGCTGTGGATCATCCATTAAACTGTCTATTGAATGAGGTATAATGCTAAGCAGGCTGAGGAGAGCCTATCATTCACATTAATGCAACTCCAGCCCACAAAACCTTCAGATATTATTTTTGTAGGTAGGGTGACTTGGTGCTAAATAAGTTTGTTTGCTGTGAGAGCCAAGATGTTAGAGCATTAGAAGCCCAGAAGAATATGTCTATTTCTAGGGGCTGAATCATGGTGCAAGAATGCAACAAAATGGAAACAGAGTAAACACTAATAAACAAAGAAAACAATATTATTTTCTACCTCTATAATAAAAACTTAGCAACAATATATAAAGCATTAGTATTCTTGCTTTAAAGGTAATTTTTAAGATGGTATTTTAATCCAGTCAGTGGCTCTCTAAGAAACCCACTCTGACTCTGTTACTCCTTTTCAATATTGTGAAAAGTATCATTTTGAGCTGTTGTCTGGATAAAGTTTTAAGCAACCACTGAATGTATCCCTAATGTTGTCATCCCAGTATGAAATACCATACGCACAATATCATAGAAAAAGCATCCTAAAATATTGTGGAAAATGTGTGTGGACTTAAAAACTAACAAAAATATCATGTAACTCAAGATTCTTGAACATCTAGCAACTGGGAAAGTTTTTTTTAAAACCATTTTGGCATATGAAAAGAATAATATTTTTCCTCCAAAAGACTTGAACTCACTATGATTGGAATAAAACAGCATCGTTAATCTGGCTGCCCTGCTTATAGGTGAGACACACATATATATGAATGTATGCATATATCTTCAGTATATAGGTGCCATTGGCATACAAATAATAAAAAAAGTGTCATGAAACAATGTATTAAGAGATGTGTTTCTGTATTATTGCATTGCTCATGCCTTCAAAATAAAGAATGTCTGAACTATTAGGTGAGTTAATTTAAATTTAAGACATAGTGTTGTAAATTTGCATCAGAATACTCAGAAGTATTGTTTTACTTACCCTTAAGTGTTGATGGTCTGAAGGCAGGGAGCAGAGAGAGACAGGAAAAAGGAAGGAGAATACATAGAACATTTTATACGAAGTATTTTCAGCAGCTTTATAGTGAAAACTCAATTATATTCTTCTTGTTCCACAGCCATAATCTGTGACCGCACAGCAATACAGTCATTCTCATTCTCCATGGGTCTGTTGAACTTAGTTTTTCAGTCCCTCAATGTTCCATGATGCCTAAAGAAGAAGGGACACTGGAATATATGTCTTAAAGCATTGATTCACTTCTCCGTATTGGGCTATATAACTATCATTCATTTTAATATTATTTCACGATTATGCCTTGAAGTGAGACACGTGTGGGACCCAAAGATTGGATGCATAGTGATACAACCTTTTCTTTCACTGGTATTTTAGGGAGATAGCCAGGTAATTGGCATATACTATAGCTTCCTCAGTCTCTTTGCACCTCATGAGTCTCATTCCATTGTAGTACAGCCTGAGGAATCTGGATATTGGGTGTTTGTAAAACACTGAAAATGAGTGTATGGCAAATGGGAGTTCTGGTCTCAGATTCCTCCCTTTAAAAGCTAAGTTGTTCTTTCTGGGTGATGCTGAGAAGCATTGAGACAAAAATTAGAGGAACTTTGTATCTTTGCCCTAGTTGAAGGAAATAGTAACAAAACAACCTGAACCAAACATGGACATAAGCAGCTTCAGCCCCCAGTGGAGATTCACATCAAGGTCATCTGTCAAATAAGCAACAGTGAAGTACGTGTGCAGACTATTTCTTGTGACATATGCCCTTTTCTGGCACTGAAAGTAAGTAGTCTTCATCCGACTGTGGGACAATTTGTTTTAAATTGCAGCTAAAATAGATACACTGAATTTAAAGTGATAGGTCAAAAACGGAAAGAAAAGGTCTTACAAACATGATTTGCAGGTTTAGTGCACTGAAGGGAGAATATAAGGAGTCTTTCTCAACCAGCATGTGGAATCACTTAGTTAAAACTCAGTTGTTTGCTTGAAATTGTGAAGACTATCCCTCAGCTTTCTGAAATACATTCAGGTAGAGAAAACTTGCATAGAGAAAACAGTGGACAGTAAATGCGTAATATCTACACCTCTTCTTTCATCAACTTTTCAATTTAGTTGCACTCCAGTGCAGCTAAAGGATTCCACCATTACAGGTCCAAACCAGGGAGTAAAGCGCTCTGTCCAGAAGCAAAGGGTTTGGCACAAAAGAACTGACCCAATCCCACATCTGAGAAGTGTAGATCAGTAATTTAAAAAAATTTTAAAATTATTTAAAAAATCATTTGCTTTTATATGACAATTTCTAGAATCTTTTGTTGGGACTGTACACTCGCGTTTCACACTGCTATCAGGCACATAACTCTCTCAGTCAAATATGAGATAATGAGAAAAAAATTCAAGTTTTGTGGTGTGGGCTTGGGGTTTTTTTGTCTGTAAAATTAGAATGATACAAGCATTAATATTGACATTTCATAGCTGCTCCTAAATATCACATGATGAGAAACAGATCTCCAGGACCGTAACCAAGAAAGACTGTTTTTACTTCCTCTAGGAAAAGGTCTGACTAATGCAATATTTTATTATGTCTATAGAGACATTCTTTTCATAATATTCTCTTTTAAGGATCTTCCTCACAAAGAATTCTGAATTTCAAATTATTTAAACATCACTAAAGTAATCCTTGAATTTTTAGCTCACAGGATTCAGACTGTGCTGTGTAAAAATTTTTAGTGGCTCTCTATAATAATTACCTTGGTCAGTGAGAGCTCTTCAACACTGAGGGGAAAAATGAGATTACTAAAGATAGGTGTCTGCTGCCAGGTTAACCCTCAGGTATCAAAGACATCCACACTACAACAAAAAAAGAAAGGTGAAATGGCATTAGATATTTATAGCTGTATGTATATCAGATATACCTTTCTAAAAGTACCTGAATAGCTTCCTACATACCAAAGAGCTCATCCCACTGAAGATCCACGAAGGAGATGATTATTCACAATCTGTGTGTAACTGATTATGTGTAGGAGACTCAGGACAGATGCCTTTCTGTGAGGGATTTGGTCTGCCCAGCAAAGATGCTCCCAGAAGGCTTGGGGCTCACCAGTGTGAGATCACTTCTCCCCTACAATGAAGACACTATAGCAGTAATAATCCATGGCCTTCAGCACATCTTAACAGCAATGGCTACTGCAGATGGTTTGAACTAGCCCAAATGCCCTTCCCTAGCTAGTCTCAGAAATCCCAGCAAAGCCGTGCAGAACTGTACGGACAGGGGCCTTCAGTAACATGCTGGCTGCAAACAGCTGGGATAGCAACATCTTAAACTAACACAGCTGTCTGCAAATTGAACATCTGTCCACAGGCTAAGGATTCAGCTGTATAATAAATAGAACAAACTAGATTCACTTTGGACGACTTAAAAATGTGATTCTTACTAGTAGATATCATCTTAAATCTTACAAATCCCTAAGTATTTCTTGCATTACAAATATGGCAATGCTCATTTGCCTACTTTGTGTCATGATTCTCTGTCAACTTGAAGAGAAACAAAGGAGCTGCAGAAGCTGTACAAAGCCACTTGTACAGGATGTTACTTGCTAGGGATTAACACCTTTACTTTCAGAACAATCGTGGTAATGACATATACATGAATATATGCATATATACACATCTATGAATATATGTGTATCTCTTCAAACAAGTCCTCTTAAAACAGAGCAGACTGTTGGGTTACAAATATGCAATAAGCAGAAAGTAAATTGAATGGATTGCTTGCTAAGACTTGTTACTGAGACTGTCCTAATCACAGGATCTCAGAATCAACTGGGTTGAAAAAGACCTCCAAGATCATTGAGTCCCACCAATGACTGAACACCACAGTGTCCACTAGACCATGACACTATGTGCCACATCCAGTCTTTCCTTAAACATCTCCGGGACAGGCGCTCCACCACCTCCCTGGGCAGTCCACTTCAATCCCTAATCACCCTTTCTGTGAAGAAATCCTTCCTAATGTCCAACCTAAACCTCCCCTGATGTGACCTCTTCAGTACCCAGTACAGAGGGAGAATTACTTCTCTAGCTCTGCTGGGCACACCATCCCTGATACAGGCCAGGATGCCACTGGCCTTCTTGGCCACATGGGCACAGCTGGCTCAAGTTCAGCCACTCTCAGCCAGCACCCCCAGGTCCTTTTCCACTGGGCAGCTTTCCAGCCACTCTGCCCCAGCCTGTAGCACTGCCTGGGGCTGTTGTGACCAAAGTGCAGGACCCAGCATTGGCCTTGTTGAACCTCAAGCCATGGGTCTTGGCCCATCAATCCAGCCTGTCCAGATCCCTCTGCTGAGCCTTCCTGCCCTCCAGCTGATCAACGCTCCCACCCAACTCTGACCCAGCTCCAACCTGACTTGGGTAAAAGCCTATGGCAACCTTAAATTGTACCAAGAGTTTGTAACATTGCAGTAGTGGAACAATTCTCAAATGGAAGAGAAGTGGAACAATTCTCAAATACACCAAGAAAAATTATTTATAAAATCAAGAGCATCTTTTGATGAATTTCACTGTGCCATGACATTTATGACACACAAATATTCTGCTCCTGCCACACTTTATGACCTATATTTGAGATTAATACCAGGAACAAGGCTGATTTCATCACACAGTCCCAGAATAGTATTTACAAGTAAGGCATTTGGCAGATGTTCGTTAGAATGGTGATGAAGAGACAAAATGATTAAATATCCCATTATCAATCCCTGAATCATCAAGTATTCTTATTCATTGCTACACATGCAAATCCCAGTGAAGGATGAAAATTGTGTAACAACAAATTTTCAATATACAATAACCACATAGAAATGCAATTATATTAACATCTGTATAATAATCAGTGATTTAATCAAATAAAAGAAATAGCATTCTTTGCTGAATATTATAAGGACGTCTTTGATCTGACAAATATACACACATGCATAGATAGATAGACAGATAGATAGATCTCTACTTGAGTTAAATTCTACTTTGTGCTACTGAAACTAAATTAATTAATGGCATTTGTGTGCCTTTGTCCCTTTCTGAGTATTTGTGAAAGAAGGATTCTTAAGAAGGATTTCGTAATAAATAAAGTCTAATTTTTAATCTATTACTCATTAACAATAACAGCACTTGTCAAAAGGAGTTCTGTCTTCAGAACATTCTGTACACATCAGGCCTTACTGCATCATGGGGAAATAGCTGTTTATAGCAGACTTGGACTAAACTCCCTCCTTGAAGACAGAGATGCATGAGTATGTGCTGCTGTGTAGAAACAGTCACTTCACACAGTGAAGGTGCATCCTTGTCCCACCACTGTGACCAGTCCCATGATGAGCCTCTTCATTTGTCTCCTGTGATGGCAGCAGGACCACAGCGAGAGAGCTTCTGTGCCTCAAACTCTTACATACCAAATGCAGAGTGGCTAAAGTATCCTTGTCTTTCCTGATGAAATTATGCCTCTGCCAGAAGGCTGTAACTGCATCAGTGTGTGCGAACTGCAGGGCAGTCTTTCTCAGGAGACTCTGTTAAGCTCTGAGGCAGAGCAAGTTCCATGCATTTTGTTACACTCTCCCAGTTTTATCACCCTCACTGTCTTTGTCCCACTGACTTGAAATGGGAGCAGAACTTTCTCTTGTGTCTTCATCTCCCTTTATCCTTCCACCAGTCTGGGAGGGATTTCTGTTTTTAGGGAAAAGATGCTCTTCAAGACTGCCCTTCAGACTAGGATCTATGAAAAATTAACTCAACTCAGTCAAAGGAAGTTGTTGTCAGGGCTCTGCTGTCATCTTCTTTTGATGCTGCCCTTCCAGCTAGAGTGGTGTGCTTTTGGGGCTTCACTTGCTGTAATTTACTTGCAGAAATACTGAGTTTTCTCAAAAATATTCAGTCATATCCTTCAGCATTACAGCTGCTTGGTTTTGATGCTAATTTCTCACTGAGTATGCAGGAGGCTGAAACCACCACACAGTTTGCTTGTGCAGTTCTGGAAGAAAAATCTCATGGTGTGTAGTTTCTCCAGTTTGAGTTCCTGTCAACCTTGACAGGCAGGTATGGGAATAGACCTGAAGTTTGAGAGCTCTGGGGGAATTCTCCTTCCTAACCCTCTGAGTACCCATTCAAGCTTCAGGCATCTATACCATACAACGTTTTTAAAATCATGCAGCAGGTGCCTCCTGCAATAAAATTTCAGCTTTGCAGTTGGAGCCTGCCCCCTTAGCTGACCACCAAGGTCAGCTTTGAAAGATGTCAGAATTAGGCTGTACAGTAGACAACAGTGGGTGCAGAAAGCGCTTGCACTGTAGAGTAAAACAGAACTGGGAAATCTATGTTTGTAAGCAGAGTTTTGGGACATTAATTTGTTCCTTGCTCCTGAAAATTCCCACATGAAATGTAGAAAGAATTTCTCCCCAGCATTCTGTGAGGTGGGAAATAAAGTCCATTATACAGTGTATGAGTTAATGGGTTGACCCTGGCTGGATGCCAGGTGCCCACCAAAGCTGCTCTATCACGTCCCCTCCTCACCTGAACTGGTGAGAGAAAACTAACAAAAGGCTTGTGGGTCATGATAATGACAGACACATCACGCACCAATTGCTGTTACAGACCAAACAGGCTCAACTCAGGGAAATATGGTTAATTTATTAACAATCAAATCAGAGTAGGATAATGAGAAACAAAACCAAATCTTAAAACATCTTTCTCCCACCCGTTCTGTCTTCCCAGGTTTTACTTCTCTCCTGATTTCCTCTACCTTCTCCCTGCCAAGAATGCAGGGGGACAGACAATGGGGTCTGTGGTCAGTTCATCACACAGTGCCTCTGCCACTTCCCCCTCCTCAGGGGAAGAACTCATCACACTCTCCCCCTGCTCCAGCACGGGGCCCCTCCGACAGGAGAGAGTCCTTCATGAACTTCTCCAACATGACTCCTTCCCACAAGCTGCAGTTCTTCACAAACTGCTCCAGTGTGGGTCCTTTCCACTGGGTGCAGCCCTTCAGGAACAGGCTGCTCCAGTGTGGGTCCCCATGGGGTCACAAGACCTGGCAAGCACACCTGCTCCAGTATGGAATCCTCTTCCTATGAGTTCACAGGTCACACCAGGAGCCTGCTGCAGCTGAGGCTTCCCACAGGATCACAGCTTCCCCTGGGCATCCACCTGCTCCAGTGTGGCATTCTCCACTGGCTGCAGGTGGATGTCTCCTCCACCATGGACCTCCAGGGGCTGCAGAATAGCCTGCCTCACCACAGATTTCAGGGAAAGGTCTGCCCTGGCATCTGCAGCATCTCCCCCCTCTCCCTCACTGACTTTGAGGTCTGCAGAGTTGTTTCTATCACATGTTGCTACTCCTCTCTCTGGCTGCTGTTTTGCATCTTTTTTCCCCATCCTTAAATATTTATGGGACCGGAGCATTCCTCTTATGATGAAAGGCTGAGGGAGCTGGGCCTGTTCAGCCTGAAGAAGACTGAGAGGGGATCTTATCAATATCAATAAATATCTGAAGGGAGGGTGCCAAGATGATGGAGCCAGGCTCTTGGTGGTGCCAAGCAGCTGGACAAGATGCAGTGGGCAGAAACTGATGCACAGGAAGCTACAGCTGAACATGAGGAACATTCCTTACTGTGCAGGTGACTGAGCACAGGAGTATGTTGCCATGAGAGGTTATGGAGTCTCCTTCCCTGGAGATATTCAAAAGCCATCTGGACACAAACCTGAGCAACATGCTCTAGGGCACCGTGCTAGAGCAGAGGTGTTGGACTGGATGACCTCTCGTGGTGCCTTCCTACCTTACCCACTGCTGACTCTGTGAAATCTGTTATCCCAGAGGTATCTGTTATCCCCACTGTCACTGCCTTGGCCAGTGCTGGGCCCATCTCGGTGAATTTGAGAACAGTCCTCATCATGAAAAAATCCCATTGGAGTGGTCAGGGAGGCCAGTTCCTGGCAGGATCAAAGTGGAGCCTTTTCCCAAAGGATCCATACTTTCTCCAAAGAGAGGCAGAAAATACTGCTAGATTTCCTATCAACTAATATCTGCTATACAGTTCTTACATCTTGAGGAGTCCCTGCAGGGAACTGCCCCAGAGAAGTAAAGAGTTAGAGATACAGAAGATGAGTTCTTACAGTTTATCTCAGAAATGGCTGAACTAGTTTTCTCATCAGTGCTAGGCTTTTTGTTTGAACTCTGCAGTGTTAGTTTCTTACTTGTACCCTTTACAGGAATACATCATCAGGACCAAATCTTTTGTGGTACACCAGGATGGCAATTCGTGATTTCCTATGGTAAAAAAGGTATGATTTATTTTTATTAGCTATGGCATGAGTGCATATTAAAATGCAAGGGCTATGGCCCCCTTTTGCTCTAATATTATACAATACATGCTTCCAGTCACCTTACAGAGAAATGATTGGGCAGCTGGATTATTTTCCTCCCCATCCCATCCCTACCTTATCCATGTGGCACAACTGTCTCTAATGCTAAGACCTCCTACTGCTTATTTTCCCCCCATTCTAAAAACAGAACAAATCATCTCTTTCAGCTTGTGAGCAGACACACACACAAAAAAAAAACCCCATGAGGGTACCCTAACCAAAAAAACCGACAGGAAAACCCCATGAGTCCTTCTGTAAATGTAGGAGATAGCTTAAGGAGGAAGACAGAAGCTGGTTGGATTTAGAATTGAGTTACATGATTGTTCAGTGCTTTAGAAACTGTACTTTTAATACGATAGACTGGCTGAATGTAATATTTCTAGACAGAGATCAAAAAGTTCAGCCAATGAAGACAAATGGTAATAAAGACCCTTCAAGCGTCTTTTAAGAAATGCACAAATATAGTGACTCAATATGTCACATTTTTGCCCTATTTTGAATTTAGCTATTGAGGAAAGCAAGCAAATTAAGCATTTTTACTACCAGAAAACAGCATTTGTTCCACAAGAAATGTTAACCTCTGCCTAAGTTTTTTTCCCTCTTTTGCCCTTGAATATTATTGATTAACCACAGGAACAGAAGAATCTTTAAGTTCAGCCCAAATTGTCTTAAAGATTTTCTTGGTTTCCAAAGCATGAATTCCACAGTACTTAGTAGAAAGAAAAATATTTACAAGCTGGCTGGTAGGAGACACCTGGGGGAAGTGAAACTGATAGTGGGAATAGAAGTCTGACTCAACTGTAGGTAGAGTAAGAAGTTTGACCAGAAAATAAAAAAGATAAGCCATCAATAAAAACTGTGGTCTTGAGATTCATTCCACAAATATGATAGTACACTGTGGAAATAACATCAGCAATTCCAGCTGGCAACATAACACAAAAACAAACTCCAGCAGGGTGTTAGAAACTGATCTAGGGTTAAAAGTGCCATTTACAGGTAAGATATATTGAGTGAGATTTGTCCTGTCACTGCAGTTCTTTTATGCAGTAAAAAGGCTCATGTAGTGAAAAGAGCCTCTGGAAATTTCAGATGCAACTGGAGGCGGATTTCCTTTGGCAGCCACGAGGAAGGCTTTTAGCTGGTCCCTCTAAAAGTCACTGGCAACCCCAGGCATCAAACAGGCCCCCCACTGGAGATGGGGCCACCGAGCCAAACCACATGCGTTTCAGGGACCTTGAGCAACACTGTCACCAGCAGAGCACTGGCCCAGGCCTCTGGGCTACATAAACTCCACAAAAATCTGAAGACTGCCTCAGTGTTTGCAGCAGCCTGGGGTAGAGAGGGGCTGAAATGGGCTAAGACTGCTTTTACTTCTCCCCTCCATGTGGGTACGAGTCCTGTGCTCTCTGGCAGGTGACACAGACTGTCACCCCTCACTGCCACTGAGATTCACGTAGAGGTGCCTTTAAATTTAAAGACAGGCATATTTTGAGAAAAGAAGGGAGAATAATAAAGCCAGAAGTTGCACTAGGAGAAATGCTCGGGAATCCCATGAGAAGGTCATAGCACCTGCCATGAATCTCCTCGCATCCCCACAACAAGCCAAGCCATAAGGAACTGGTCCCTTTGGGCCAGGTCCCAGCACACAGATTTTTCCATGTACAGGGTGCTTCCACCATCATTGGGATAGCATGGGGTCGAGGGCTTCAGAAAGAAAATGAAGAGCAGTTCATCCCCTACCTTAAAATCTCATATTTTAGGACTTGGTTCATGTCAAGTCGCTTCCCATGACCATAAAACAAAGCCTAAATGGAACAAGGAGAAGGAGAACAAGAGGGATATTCTTATCCTAATGAAAAAATTAGTAGGAACACAAGCCCAAAGGGGCACAAGGGAAGCTATCACAAGCATTTCTTTGCTCTGACAAACTGCTTTAGCTGTGAGAGCACCAGAGAAGAGGCTGTCAGTGGCTAAAAAAAAGAAATCCCCAAAGTGGCCACAACATTCAAGGAAGTGTTCAGGCCTGAGTCAGCTGTTAATTAGGTAGCTTCAAATGGGAGAAACCATTTATAGGAAGCCCTGATTCTGAAAAAAACCAAAATCTCATGTACTCCATCTGGCATTAAGACAGGTCAGTGAATGTCAGATAGAATAGAGAGAAAGAAATGAAGCAAAAGCTTTAATGGTGGCCAGGAAAAGTCTTGAACTCCTTATGACCATCTCATTAACTTGTGTCCTCTCCATCAGTTTGCAGTTCATCTAGGCACATTAGATTGGCTCGTGGGATGACTCAGTCACCGAGGTGAATAAACTCTTTCCACCAAAAAAGCTGAAGGTGACATAATGTTTATCCTAGTGGCCTTCATAATCATTCCCCCAGTGTTCCAGGGACAAGGCAGAGAATCAGATGCCATGATGCACAGTTTTGTGGTGTTAATCTAATTTGAAACAAACATAAGTAGGGAAAATATTTCTCCAAATCTCTCATTTCAAATTCAGTGTTACTGGTGAGATCTCATAATTCCAAATTACTGGATTAGGTAAATAAACTCCCCTAAAATACAGCTGCAGTGATGGGTTCTTGCATTTTGATGGCTTGTGTCTAATTTATTTTATTCTTATTAAATTTGTAGAACAGACCCTTGTAAGTATTTTCCAATAACTTTTAAAAGTCTAAAATTACTGAGATAGTGTCTCAGACAAAGACCTATAGGGCTGAAATAAAAATAGTGAAGGGTTCAAGATGACATCATGTTTTATGAACACAAGACGTGACCACAAATAACCTACAATAACCTTTAAAATTAGTTTTTTCCTGACTTCATAAAACAATATTTTATTTGGCAGGCCCTTATTGGCAAGCACTTTGAACAGTTCTATTTGTTTTCTGTAACCAGGAAGACACAACCAGTGTTTTCACATAGGTTTCCTCAGTACTGTGGTTTTGCCATTTTTTGCCTCTTTATTACTGCCTGCTGCTGTTGAATATTTTTCTTTGGGATGTTTATTAAGAACAAGGATATGAATTTAAAAAAAACCCCAAACTTTCTTTGTAACAGCACTGGTGAGTCTTTCCCGCTATAATATTACTGTATCAAAAACACAGAAATAGATCATGGTATCTAGAATGATCTGGTTGCTTTAAGTCTAAAGTTATGTAATAACATGCAGCTGGCTACATGTATATTATGAGAAACTGAAGGAAATCGACCCATATGTCCTTTGATGCATTAACCAAGACCAAGATTTAGAAATCCACCATAGCTTGTAACACCATATGAAATGGAGGAAGGGGCTTAGCCAGTGACTGAACTAAATAAAAAAAAAACCCTAAGCATTCCAGTTAAAGTAAATTAGAAATGAACATCATAGAGTGACAGAAACACTCCTGATTTCTTAGGGGATTGTACCTGGGATTAGCTGCTATTTCATTCCACCATCACCAGTGGTCCTGGTTATGAGAGCCACGGCTTGAGAGATGAGTTTTCATGGTACCTCCTGTAACTGAAGGGGATTGCTCTCTGTGTTCGACACTGCGCAAGCTTGTGTTGTTTCGAGTTGTGCTGTTGTGGACAAAATGGGCCATTTTCCCACCACATCTGTAGGAGTGGTTGTGCTGCTCCCAGTGCTTTAAATATGTTAATTTGGGAGTTTGTGGAGTTTTGTTGGTTTTGGTTTATATATATATAAATATATATATACGCATATATACACATAGATAGATATATAAAAATATAAATCTCTATAAGATTTTTATTCAGTATATTTTTAACTAAGATAGAAATTTTGTCTGCAGTCCAAATTGCACTATTCAGCAAATCCCACCTTCCCTTCTGCCCCACCCCCCCACCAAACTAAAAAAAAAGAAAAAAAAGGAAAGATTTTATAGGTTTGAGCAGGGGCCATGCAATTAAGACGAGCTTTTCAGCTTCTGTGCCCAGTTTGGAGTTCCTAGCATTCCCTCTTTCTTTTGTACAGTGTGGAGCTTGAGTGAATAAGGTAGGTTCCAATAATTAAACTTGCTCTGTTGACCTAACCAAAATTAACTGGCTATGCAACAATGTAGCTGTCCATGTAAAAACAGGAAGTCAGATTTCCCCAAGTAACCCTTATTCACCATGAGAAAAACAGCTGGTGCTCTCCCCTTACATGCAAGTGTGTGGGGCATGGATAAAAGATGTATACTTCTGATATCCTCTCTTTTAAAAGGCTGGGTTTTTTTGCCAGTGGAAGTTTTCCAGCACTCAGTTCCTGAGAGGTAGGGCCCCAAGACAGTCTGGTCAAAATGGTCAGAATCATATCTTTGTAAGGAGAAGTCTGTGAAATCGAACAAAGAAGCCACATTAGTATAACATGAATAATCCTCCCTGACCTCCAAAAAGAAAAATAATAAAGGATTTATTACGCTTTTTTTTCCTCCCTAAGAAAGAGTAATAAGAAAAATCCTCCTTACAACAACAATAACCACTGTTTCAGAATCAGAGCCTTTGTGTCACTGTTTTTCAGTAGTTACGCTACATTTCTCCCAGTGCACTGCTGGGATTTTTTATTTTTTATTTTGCTACGCATGCTCACACATCTGCTCCACATGTGTGATCAGCAACTGGATTTTCTGAGCTGAATGTCCTGTTAAATGGACAGAGTGGGCAGATCATTCCTTAGAGAGCAGAGAATCTGCCTCTGGTGGATTGCTGCCAAATGCAACGGTGTAATAAAGAAAAGAAAGCTGCTCGTTCGGATTGCTCTGAAATGAACTGTGTCCTCTCCTAAAATTCCATCTGGTTTAGGTCCCTGGAGGCGCAGCCCAACACACCTAGGTCTGGCTGTCTGTACGTTTGATGGCTGTAAATGTCTCTGCGTGGGTTGACTGGGGGAAGGCAGGATCATTAAGAACTAGAAGAGGTGAAACCATTGTACTCTCACTCCCTTTCACCCACCCAGACAAAACTACAGATGAGGGTTGTGGAGGTGAATGTACTTCCCATTGCTGACACTGACAGATGATCTTTAAAATAGGCGTTGTAGGCTTTGACTTTCTCTGGGTTGTCTAAAAGCTTTGTTTTCAGCTGGTGGGAACCAGTCTGGACTGATCGTCCCTCTTCAGGTTTGGTCCTTAGCACACTAATCAGGGGCTTCGTAGTAAACTGCAGGAAGGAGACTGAAGTGAGCATTTTGGTATGCGGGCAAGGAAATCCAGCTTCCAGAAATCAAATCACATGAGGGACTGATAACAGATGTACAAAGTAAGAGGAGAAATAAACAGATGCTTCCCAGTTTGGGTATTATCACCAATGAAACCCAACTCATATGGTTCATAGGTCACATTAAGAGTTTGCTGCAGATTAATTTGGTTTTTTGCTGATGCTGGCAAAATTAAGATTGCAACTGCTAAGTGCTGGAGTACCCCCTGAATACAAGTTGATTTTCTGAAGTAATATCAGTGCTACTAAAAGGATTCTTCTGTGAGTTTAGTAGTTAGTTCAGCACCAGACAATAGCATCATATTAGTTCAATCCATCTCTGTAATAGATGTCCTGTAGGACAAGACAGTTTTGGTCTCAACAAACCAAATATTTCATTTTCTTCTCAGTCTACATGTATCCTGGTGAAATAAACAGGGCCTGGGAACAGTCCTGAGCATTGAATTATGATCATCTATGGTGTTATGGAGTTAGGCGTCCTTAGCAGCCTCAAGGCTGCTGCCAACTACCCTTCAAACCACTCCCAGGCACAAATCAGAAGCAGGGGATTTCCAGAACCATTACCAAAAGACAGTCTGTAAGCAGACACATGGTTTTGAAGGATAAGAGTGTTTACTAGAGCAGAGTTGGCTGCCCTGTACTCACTGGCCTTGGCTCCTGGGAACACTGGGAATGTCTCAGCTGCCCATCCGTAGGCCTGGACAACTCCCACCAGTGAGACATTATTTTAAGGAGAGGCAGAATCTACCACTTTTGAGACAGGGTTGTGGGTTTGGATTTTTTGTGTCAGAGACAACTTTCTTTCTAAAAAAGTACAAATTATAAAACTCCAAATTTATTTTCAAGGCTCCCTTCTGCGGTTACCACTGGACAGGATTTTAGGTTTTCAGGAGTCCTGGAAGCTGCTGGGCAACTGAGTCCCTTCAGTAGTGTCACTGATGGGGTGGAACTCACAGCCTCCAGCTAATGTAATCACACTGCCCCGTTGAATACACCCTAAAAATGTTTTGGTTTGTCTTTCCTTTACCAGAGGTGTTTTAAAATAACTAGCTGCTGCTTAAATTGTGAGTTGCTATTGTTCTTGTTTATCCATCTGCTTGTAATTGTGATGGTTTTGGTTCAAGATGATTTTTAACTAATTTGAAATCACTAATTTGATTATTGCTTACCACCCAGAAAGAAATGGCCAAAATCCAGGATTCTGCCTTTGCAAGACTTTTCAAGAACTTGGATTCAGCTCAAATACAAATGAATTATTATTTTTCAAATTTCACTTGAGTCAAACATTATAAAAAATTGCATTGGAAACAATTAAAGAGGGGGTGTACCTTAAAGAAATTTCTCCTTTGGCTCAAGCCATTATTTTAACAACTATAAAATGAGAAAAACATCACTTCCACTAATAGCTGTGCTGGCTTATCAGGTGTCAGACCAGGTATTCCAGGAAAAATCTCATGTTTACCTGGTACTTTCTGGGCTTCCTTGCAAGAACCTTCAACCTGTCTGGAATTCCTGAACCAACCACCTTCCAGTCCCATGGAAGGCTTTGTCGGAGCCAAACGCTTCCAGGCTTTTTGCCCCCAGACACTGGGGACAAAGAGTAGAACCAAGGGCCAGGACTTGAAGGGCTTCCAGTCAGCTGGGAGTAAGCTCTGATGCACAAACCTGTGAAGCCAGTGGTTTTCCACCTTGACTTTCTACTGCTCAGGGTCTGAGAAATGCAAGGCCTTTGGTGTTCGACGAACCAGCTTTCTTCAATCAGTTGTCTGTGATAGATCATTCCATTAGACAATTTCTGATATATAAATTAGTGGAATAGACATAAGGTAGAAAATAAGGCAGTGAGTGGAGCTTTTATTAACTAATCACTAGATTAATTAGTGGTGTGTGAAGAAGCTGAACTCCTAAAACCAGATGAAGGTTGCTCAGTTTGGCAGTAAGAGACAGCTAGGGAGGGGGCTTAAATATTTTCATACAGACCTCAGATTAGATTTAAAATACGGCAGGATGCATCTAAGAAAATCATACTTGCAAAATGATATTATTTAAGTAACATAAAGAGCTCTCCGATTGCTTCAAAGGCAGATCCTATCTTGATCAATTACTATGTACAAAAAGAGGATTTAGTAAATAGCTAGGACAAGACCATTAAGACAAATGCTGAAAAAAAGTATCACTCATTATCTAAATCACAGTGACAGCATAACAACTACTGAGGAGGTGAATGATTACAGATTACAGAGCCCACCATTGGAAATTAACCCATTCTGAAGTTTCTGTAAGTTCACTGAGAGGTTTTCAGGATTTTCTTGTTTTCTTCCTGCCTTTCTGTGTCCCCATTGGTGCTCAGCCTTCTCCTCTGTTCCCGGTAGGCTAAAATCTCCCAAGAGTGCATTTTCCTTGCAGTGGCCACAGCATCACATGGCAGCAGCGTGGCTCCTGCCACAGGAGGCTGGGGTGGCACCACTATTACTGACAGGGGCCTGCAGCACCTCCTGCTAACCAGCCCTGGGGGGGAAAGTCGGGCAAAGAATCATCTGGAAGTGTACATGAGAAATACAGAGTTAGTTTAAACAGAAAGGATTCCTTCTTCGAAACTTTATCAGCTGAGCAAGGCACTTTGTCCTAAGTGATTTTTCCTCATTTAAGACAGTAGAACTGAAAACCAAAGTTTATCTGGACAAGAATATTGAATTTGAGGCTAATCATCTCATCCACCTTGTGAACTGGTCTGCTACCCTTTAAAGACTTGGAAAATGTTTGCAGTGGCTTAGGTGGGATTTTGGATTGAGTCCCCCACATAGGTACAGCAGAAAGCCCCTAATCAAGCAAATAAAGCTTCATGAAGTCTAACTGTTCTGTACTTCGCAGTTCTGCTAAAACATATTTAATATTAATTGAAAACCTTGTCATTTTATAGGGTTACATAAATGAATGGAAAGGAATATAGAGGAAGACACAGTGTTGTGTATGATAAATAGGCTATTTTAGCACATGTGGTGGTACAGAGGCAGAGCTCTTGGGAGCCATGCAGCTGTCTGCTACTGCACCTGGCACAGGGCTTTCTAGAGCTCATAAAGCTTGAAAAGAAGACTCCATAACACAGTACTGTGCCACACCACACCACACACCTCTCCATTTTGTAAACACTATGAAAGCATAAGGGACTAGTGAGAAAAAAAAAACTATTACTGAGGAAAAATGTTTGCCAACTTTGTCTGCTCAGTGTTCAGTACTGTTTCTAAATGCCTCAGCAAGTTGCTCTCAGGTGAAAGATAACAGTCTGTCAATTCTTGAGAGTAAACATTTTGTGTTGGTCCATCCACAAAGCATTCAAGTAAGAAACTGGAGCTTATTCAGTGTAACTCAGGTTCAACCATCTCATTTTCAACATAGTTCACTCCTCATGGCCCTTCAGATCCATCTCTTCACGTTTTTCTCAGACTCCTGAAGCTTCCCGCCTGCTCTTTCATGTTTGACATCTGGCTTAATCAGACTTAGGTTACCATTTTATTTGTGAACACGTCTGATGAAGGTGCCTCTTTTATTACTTTCCTGCAGTGTGGTTTTAGACATTAACATCTTAAATATTGACAGGTTCTATTACTTGTTCCACAAACTGCATATTGTTTACATGTGTTTCTCCTAGGCCTATGGATATTAAAGTGCAAACAAATATATATATGCATATATTTGCATCCATACACTTCTTATATATAGACTATAGATTTTATTTATAGGTAGATATAAGTGCATATGATATATGTATAATACAGGTAACCTTAGACCATATATTTTTTTATGAGGATTTGGCTCTAAAACAGAATATTTCTGAATTATAACAGCACCTGTTGATCTCTTAAGCTTACTTAACATCAGAACAGACTTCTGTTGACAATAGAGCAGCACAGAATTTCAGAGTACCATGTACTCGAGGCCCCTTTCCATGTGCAGTTGGTAAGTTAGTGGCTGTACCAAGTGGAAGAGGATAGTATAAAAAATAAGAAGAACAGCTTTGTCTCTGATATTACAGAGCAGGAGAGGGGAAAAAAGGGTGCAGGTAGCATTGTTCTAAGAAACAGAAGAGGAATTTACAGAGGAGATTTCTGGTCTCCTGTGGAAACAGGGGTCAATGAGATTTTTCAGTTCAGAGAAGACCAGAAAAAAGTAATCTGGAATAGGAAAGAGGCCTTCCACTGGAGAAGCACGCCTGAAGCTCATCATAGTAGAGGGCTGGAGAGGATGGATTTGAGGCTGACCATAGCTGCCTATGAAAGGAAGAGAAACTTTGCAGCTGGTGTAGCTGGTGTAGAAGGGATTTTGGCCAGCAGGACATGCAGCTGAGGCTGAGACAGCCTGGAAAGGAGTCTGACCAGGAGCTGCCAGAAGGCCTTGACCATGCTGAGAAGGGTGTGCAGTGGTAAGTGCTGGCAGTGGGCTCCCAGTTCTGTCCCTCCCTGAAGCTACTTTGGTTTCTACTCCAGAACGCTGCACAGATTGCTAAAGGATAGAAATCTCTACAGTGTGGCAAGACAACCAAAACAACACACGAGCCTTTATCTTAAGAATTTCCCTGTCCCTATAGTAACTGGCTTGGAGATTACCACAGGTTGTACCTGTGACTTAAATCCTGTTCCACTTCAGAAGATAAGAGTGCAAATATTTTTGCTGGTCACTACTGAGCTATATAGTTTCTTGCTCTCCATTCCTCAGAAAACTGATAAAGTACCTTGGACAATATGTCAAAACTTCTGCTTTTGTTATCTTTTAGGACGTGAGAAACTGGCCAACATTCAAGGAGTTTGGACTGTCCCAAAGAAGGGAAACTGGTGCAGAAATCAATACATCTCTCAAACAGTTTTGTATATTTATAAGGAATGCACTGAACCTCTTTTCCTGAGGAGAAAACCCACAGTTCTTCATTGCATCAATGTCCTTCCAAGTTACCTCCCCACAAGGACTCTCCCAAGGCTTTTCATGGTTGTGCAATAAGCTGTTTGTTGGTATCTGCTCCTTTTCCTTCTACACCATGAAAAGGAATATTGCAGAGGAACAACAAGTAACAGAAGCCAGGCTAATAGAAGAATCAAATTAACAGAGTCATGCCAGGCCTGTGTTGCAGGTAAGATAGTAAGATTGCAAAAGACAGTGCTTATAAGTGCCCAGAACAATATAAATACTTCCTATAAATAGGAAGCTGATTTGTTTGGGGGATATTGTTTGGAGATATAATCTCTAGAAGCAACACCTTGTATAGTATGGCTAGACCACTGGGGGGATATCTAGTCATGTCTTTTTCCTGCTTCCCTTTATTTCTCTCGTTTATGCAACCATTACATTAAATTGTACCCTTTTTGGCTTTCCACACAGACAGCTGAGATTCCTCAGTTGCTTTCAATATGCCCTTGTATTAGCATGGAGACCAGTGGCACTCCATGAACAATTTGTTCACTTGATTCCAGGTGGTCAAAACTGCCGACTTCAGGGGAACTTCACTGGACTGTCCATGACTGAAAGTATGAGGAAGAGCTGCAATTTCAGCAGCTGTTTTCTCTTTCTATGAATAGCATACACAAAGAGATGGTTAAACCATATGCTGCTTTACAGTTCTATCTGGAGTAAGCTTCTGATCTTTAATGTGCACACTATGGATTTTAGTTGGAGTACCTGTGAACCAAAATTAGTCATGTTAGTTTTTAATGCAACACCTAGCTAAATCCTTTAGAACAGCTAGATGGTCATGGTCTTCTGTAGAAATAGCCAGTGAGCTATTATGGAGAGAGGTCACATGGTAAGGAAAGGTGGGGGCAGAGGTAGCAGCACTTCTTGGTGCTGTGCTGCTGTCAAAAAGTGTAATTGCACTATCTTGCTGTCAAGGCTGTGGGTAAATCAAGACAGAAATTGTGTCTCTCAGCAAAACGGGAACAGCTCTCCCTGGCTATTACACATTGCTTGCTGTCGCCTTTAATGAATGTTTATAAAGCACCTGGGGATCTTCCCATGCAAAATGTTACATATAAGCCACTGAAAATTAATTTTTATTGTGTACTTGTTTAAGCTAATGCTAACAGTAACTAGTGGAAAACTTCAATGTCTGTCTCAAACACGTCATAATAATTAGAAAGAGCTGACTGGGTAAAATATGTGAAATCTGAAAAAGGTCTGTCTGAAAAGTGTGATATGCTCACAAATAGATGGAGAAAGGGAATCTGTCATTTATCAGCACTTGTATTTAATCTAATATGAAAAATCAAGGATACAGCAAGCTGATACAGCCAGAATATTGTCTAAGTGTATTGCATTGATAACAGTCAGCACTTAAGTTGGATAGAGTATGTAAAAAGATCCAGTATCTATAGGATATTCACACATCTTACACGTAAGTGGTCTTTACACAACTCTGACATTGAGCAAAGGAGTCCAACCAACTTGGAGCTATGAATCTTTCCTGGGCTGGGGTGAGGCACTTACTGACTACAACTCTAGCACTAAATAAGTGGGTGCAACAAACAGTGCAAAAGAATAAAGAGATTGATGACAACTGAGAATAATACTGACTGGCCCTGGCTTAAACACTGGACCTATAAATTAACATGTGTGCAGGTGCAATTCTGAACGTGCTTTTGTGCATGTGCACGTACTTGCAGTGTCTGCCAGACAGAGATCACAGGCAGCTATTGCAGCTCCCTCAAGCCCCGCTTGGCTCTGGCAGTCGTTGAAGACCTGGTAATTGTTTCCCCAAACTACATACCAGGTGCAGCTCCCTTGGCTCTAGATTGTCATTCTCAGCACTGCTCTGGACCCACTTGGGAAGAGCTCACACTTTCTGCACACCTAAAGAAAGAGGGCAAGTGAGAACGAGAGAATAAGCACTTTGGTATGGAACAGACATTTATCTTCAGCCTTCGCCGATTCTATCCTCAGCCATTACTATGTGATTGTATGACAATATTTTTAAGATAATGGATTATCACAAATGTAATTTTTAAAAATTCGATGTAGAATTTGCTGAACAATATACTTTCTTTTTTTTAAGCTTTAAGTTTTAATACAGTTTAAGTTTGATCGAGGTACCCGTGAGCCTGGGACTCACTGACTACATCAGAGGGCAGAGACTTTAGGCTGTCGTTTCTAGCTGGAAGCCCGTAACCCGAACCTTGGTACGTGCCAGGAGGCCTCGCGTTTCCCCGCACACGCACATCCACCTCATAATATCACAAAATACTTTGCATTAGCTAAACCCACCGACCAACCCCTATCACATACAGCACATAAATCATAGGTTAGGCTGCTGCGGGGTCCAGGGGGTGCAGAGGTGTGGTTGCGGGCGGCAGCGCGGGCTCAGCGCGCCGGGCTCGGAGCGCCCGCGGGAGCCCCGGCTCCGCCGCCGCTCCCATTCCTGGTGCCCGACTCCCCCTGCAGGGCCAGCCCCGCCGCTCCCATTCCTGGTGCCCGACTCTCCCTGCAGGGCCAGCCCCGCCGCTCCCATTCCCGGTGCCCGACTCCCCCTGCAGGGCCAGCCCCGCCGCTCCCGCCTGCTCCGGCCGTGTTCGCTCCTGTCCCCGGCCGGGACCCACCGCTCACCACCGTCTCCATCAGGGGCATCCCGCTGGAAACGCTGTGAAGATGTAAAACCGTACGTTTATCGCAGGAGCAATCTCAACCTCATCAGCACTTACTTTCTCTCCTCTTGCTCAACATTTTAAGGTTTCAGCCCGTTTCTTTAAGGCTCTCAGGTGCTTCTAGAGGTGCTGTTTTCTCCGTTCTTCCCTTTCTGGTAGAGCCCCCTCCTCGTGCACTGCTGCCACCAGCACAGCTCTCCGTCATCTCTCTCACCACCGCTCTGCAGCAAGAGCTGAGGGGTGCAGATGATTTTTTTTTACCCTCTATGCAGTGTAACATTTGAATATCTTCAACCTATATCAAAGCCAGAAAATGGCATTTTCTTTTTTTTTTTTCCTTGATATTAGTAGTGAGCGAAAAGGGAAGTTTTGAAACATCTATTTGAATATTTTCAATCAAAGTAAAACAGTTCAGCATCCAAAGGCAGCTTGTTTCAAGTGCTTTCCTTTGTTTGGTTTTTTGTATTAAACTGCATTTTCTAGAATAGTGTATTGTCTCATGGGAGGAATATTCTGCTGTCTAATGCCACACCTTGCCTATGGAGTAGTCTTCCTGGCTGAACATCTTTCAGAAAGACTCCAGAGATGTCTGACTTTCTCCCTGTGCCTGCAGCTTGCCTCAGTGCCTCAAAAGAAGAAGATGGTTGTCCCTCAGGCACTCGGCAGAGGATGGCTGTAAATGGGGATGAGAGCCTGAGCTGCTTTCCTCTGAAGCCAGCAGGGCAATACAGAAACACTAGGCCATGGCTTTGGTGAACTGATTGAAGCCCACGTGCTTTAAACCAGCTAAAAACCCTGACTTATTCCAGTTTGGTTCCAGAGATCATTTCAACTTTGTAGACAATATGTTTTCTTCCCAAAAATTCATTCAGGTGGAATACTCCCAAGGGTTTTCTCCTCCTCATGCTTCCAAAGGTCTGCTTCAGGCCTAGGCAGAGAGCAGGTGAAGAGGGATATGGGGATGTTTCCCCCTGATGGTCCCTTGGGGGAGCATGGTCCTGAGCTCAGTCCCCGTCCCAGCCAGGTCTGTTAGGTTGAGAAGGGGCTGAGCCAGCCTCTGGACTGGGCTGAGGGTACAGTGTACCTGCAGTAAAGTCTGTGCAGGGATCAAGAAGAAGGCTCTGCCTGAAAATGAATGCCAAAGAGCTGCCTGTCCCCCAGCCCTCTCCTTAGGTCCCCCAGCCAGCCCCACCTCTGTTTGTGGTGGCACAGCCTCAGCTGGCAGGGTTACACACACATGGCCCAGCCCTGCTCTCCCAGCACTGCACACACGAGTTGGAAGTCCAGTGTCCTCCATTAAGTGCTTTCAAAAAACCACAGTTCTTAACAGCACAGACATCAATGTGTATGGGTCTGTCCAAGAAGGATTTCAGCTCAATTCATGTTGCTGATAAACAACATAAACAGGGATGAGAGTTTGTAAATCTACTGCACAACATCACATGAGTCAAATGAGAAACATGGCTCAGTAATTTTAATACACTGATAAATTCTGTGGTCCAAGGTCTTTGCCTATATTTCACGTACATGAGTAAAACCACCTATTATCTCTAGAGCCACTGAAAAATGAATGCAGGCAAAACAAGATTTCCATAGTTCAACTGGTTAATCAAGGGATCCCTAATATGCAGAGTTGTTTTCAGCACTTGAGTATCATTTCAGCAGTAATAAATTTTACAAGACAGCACCTTCAAGCATTTATGGTTTTCAATTTACAAAAGACTTCATAAATATGAATACATTCACTGTAAGAAATGCTGCTGTGAAGTGGCCATTATTCATATTGCATAGAGGGAGAGGCTGAAGCATCATGAAGTTTACCAACCTGCCAGCTCTCATTTTCCCTGAGCAGCACTAGCACCCAGGTAACCAGATTCGCTGGTCTTTATTGAAACATGGAGCCATGGTGGTCCATACTCACTTTGCTCTTTCACGGGGAGAAAAGAGGGCAGCAAGACACAGAGGGGCCTAACGGGTCTCTGTGATCTGGCACTGGACTCACCAGTCTGGTAGTTTGTGTTTCCTCAAGCAGTGCCTGGGTTCTTGGCCTTCCCCAGCCTCCCTACAGCATCTGTGTCCAGCCTCACTCCTTCAGCAGTTAATTTAGGCTATGGAGTTCCTTGGAGAACAGTCACTGTTTTGAAAGTGGCTGGCAGAAACCCGAAGTAAAGCATTCAGTGTATAGCAGTTTCTGGTTTCTTCAGAAATATTTTTGTGAGACACGTGTCTGAGTTCAAGTGTTTTTTCTACTAATGAACACACCAGTGACAGCGAGAGCCATAGCCCAGAGAGCTTACAGGAGTTATTCTTGTTTCAATTACACATATAAAACATACCTACTTGGGCCTGTTCTAGGACATAATGGAAGCCCATGCCAGAATCAGTGACCAGCAGTCACTCTTGAAAATGTCATTGGTATGAAAAATAAGAGATCTTTGCTGTTTTAAACAGCAGATCATCTTCTCAACATTTCTGACTTTTGCATCTTTTAATTCCTTTTATCATGATTATTATTATTACTGTTATTGTTATTAATTCTTTCACTTAATTATATCATACCTATTCTTTTCTCCCCAAGAGTCTTGTTCTTGATACTTCAGGACAGACCTTTGGCACGGTAGAAACTGACCATTTCTTCTTTCATCCAATGAAATTTTTATGCATTCTTGCACATTTCTCTTCAAGTGTAAGTAGAAGGGCTATGGTGCACTATTTTACAATTTTACATCCAAAAGTTAGACATGTCTTTGAAGTCAGTTGAACATAAGTGAGGTAAAATCAATTGAAATAAGACACTTTTTTCTCACCTGCTTTTATAACTGTTTTGGGTAGGGTGAATCACTTCAGATGATTCTATGCATAAATATGATCAGCACTCTGAAAGCAATACTAAAAAAAGCTACATGTAATGATGAGACTCACAGTTGCTTTAAAGTAGTTTATACATATACGTATACACCTGCCCATAACTTCTGCCTGACAGTAAATATGCATGAAATTCCAGACCTGAGTGGAGATGGATGCCTGCATGTAGTGAAACCAGCAAAGATCTCATACAGGAGGGCACCTCTGTTTGCTTCTGTGCTCTCAGCTCATGCCGTGTGAGAGGTACCCCTGTGAAAGCACAGGATCATCTGCATTACTGTAATGCCTGTTAAATGGGAAAGTCCCAACCTAGCCTACAGGCAACCTCAAAAAACTTCCAATAGTATTTACTGTTCTAGAGTTTTCATTAGCCCTAGGTACTGCATTCTGCAACAGGGAAAAACACACTTTGACTGCACAGACAGAAAACAGAGTTTTAACTGCAGAGGGCATGAAAGAGCTACTGAAGACCAGAGTTTTATTTCCAAGGCATTATTACCTGCAACATAATTTTCTACAAGTTTGATTTTTCCACACTGAATATCTACAAAATCGCATTTTTGTCCTGAAAGATCCTCTGAGGACCCATCTGAGTGCTTTCTTGTAGAAAAATACAAACCTGATAGAGAACATAAATTATTAGATTCATTCTAAAGGATATTTCTTTATGATAATCACGGGCTAGAAATCCTTCTGTTATCCTCACTGAATCTAGTGGATGTCTCTTCTTACAGAGATTTTCTTTCCTGTTTTACTTCACACTCAAACCAGATTTTTTTTTTAATTTGCATGTACGATTGGTAAAGTAGGATGAGCTTACATTTACCTGTTTCCCACTTACTGCCATTATGCCCAGCCATTCATTAATGCTCACTTGAATAATGGCCCACATCTATCACAGTGCAGAACAGCCAATATTTTCTAGGTTTTTTCTGATGCTTCTAAGGTTTTAATCAATTTGGCTTAAGATTCATAAAGAAAAAAAATAAAAAGGCCTGAGATTTTCACTAAAGTACAAAATAGCATTCAAAAAAACCACTTGAATATTCACAATTTGAACACAGAATTGTCCAAAACTTGCCCATTTCAGCTGTAATTTAGGATTTTCTGGAAATCTGA
Organism: Platysteira castanea; assembly: GCA_013397175.1. Classification (NCBI taxonomy): domain Eukaryota; kingdom Metazoa; phylum Chordata; class Aves; order Passeriformes; genus Platysteira; species Platysteira castanea. The sequence continues at coordinate 586,934 of VYXC01010949.1, forward strand.
AACAAATCTGACTCAGTGTGTGTTTTAAGAGGAATGAAAGAGGTCTGCAAAAACCACTACCAAGAATCCAGCCTGAGGCAGGTACTTGTTGGCAGGAGCTGTCCTAGACGATAACAAATGCTTTGCCATCCTCCACCCACACAACCTGATTAGCATGAATCTCCATTTTCCCAGCAGCCCACATGCTGAGGGTGTTTTCCAGCCTCCTCTTGAAGGTGGTTGCATCTTTGTTTTGCACTTTGTAGTCATTAGGGCTGATGTGGGGCCAATAGCTGCAGAGCCGACACTGTGCCCAGAGTTTTTTCAGCCCATCTCAACACCGTAGGTTATCACTGCTGGGAATCAGAGAAGATGGAGAGAAAAATATTGGCCCTTCCTGTGCCATCAGCAGCGTTTGTTGATAGTTAACTTGGGGAAGATTTTGGATAAAATATTGATAGACACCAGCAGAGGGTGCATTGCTGCCACTGTAATGACTGTTTTACACTATAAGGAACCGTAAGTAACTATGGTGCAGCAATGCTTTGGACAAGTCCTGCACATTCCAAGTCTGTGGAGCTGCCTACACAAAGGTGCACAATCGGAAGCAGGATTCAAGACCAAAATCAGTGAAGCCAGTTGCTTTACAAATTAAGAAAAAACCAAACAACCAAGGAGAGTAACGTGTGTTTTCTGCTGTGCACCCAAGGCATTTTGCAGCTTTTCTTGAAATATCCATCATAAAAGTACTTCTTTGATCTGCTGTAAGCAGCCACTCCCAGAAGGGGTGAGAGACACCTCGTTTCCTTCCTTCCTTTTCTTATCCTGACCTACCAGTCTGGAATGCAGTTCACCTCTAAGCATTTTCAGATGTATCATTTTCAGAGAATTTTGCATGTCACAACACACAACCGGGCTCACCTCACTGCTCACATGTCACTGCACATGACAGCCAAAGAGAGGAGCCACATCCAGCTCTGACCCTCCCGCACTTCACCCACGTATATACGCCCTTATCTGCAGAAGGGGCACAACGGTGTTAGAATAACAAATACTCAGCTCACCCTCAACATAGACAGGACCTGAATCTGCAAAGTTAAGAAAACAGTGCCCCATGGGTGAGTCACAGTTTAGGCAAATCTGTGATTCTACTGCTGCAGCCCTGAGTGCCTCCAGCACATCCCTTTGCAGCAGGAATCACGATGTACCTCCTCCCCCAAAGTCATCCCTCGCGGTGACTCTGCTGAGAGCTAGCCACTTTTAGCAGGGTTAGTTTCCAGGCAGTTTTTCAGCTTCTCTGTCTGAATTTCTACACAGCAGCACAACCCTAAATCCTAGCATAGAGGAGAGAGGGACAAATTACAGTGTCCACAAGAGGCCAAGTCTTTTTCTAGTCCTGCACAAAATCATCCATTTAGGCTTATTGTGTTGTCATTGGATTCAGAGTGAGTATTCAAAGAGAGATTTTAAATTCTGAACTGCCCTCAGAAGTGTCCCTACAACCCCATGTACCACAGGCCTGTGAGTGCTTAAGCTGGAGTCACAACGTAATTCTAAAACATAGCGGGCATTAATCAAGACCATAACGTTCCCTACCAAATGGCAAGGGAGTTGAGCACAGCATAAATACACACTTAGAACTGCAGCACAATAAAAATAATGATGATGATGATGATGATAATAATAATAATAATATTATTAACAATAATAATAAACCCCCAGCATGACCAGCACGGTTATGTGTGGGTTAGCTGAAGATGGCCGGAGGGTGGAGATGCCATGCATTCTTGAGTGCACTGCAAGGAAATTTCAGTCCCATTGACTTCAGTGGGGCTTCAGTGAGGCCATGTCTCTGCCGTGGAAAGGAACTGCTTCACATAGCATCGTGGGGCTCCTTGCTTCTTGTGTCTGAGCAACTGCTGGCAAAGCCACTCGTTACTAAGTGAAAACATACTTTTTCCAGTCACCAGGACTGCAAGCCATACCTGGATTTGGCTTTTTTTTTCTTTCACTTTTTGTTGTTGCTGCCATTCTGACAGATTTGCAAATCTGGCTTCTTGACTAGGTGCTGACTTTACCACCCCAAGTTTGGCTACTGAAGCAGGGGAAGGGGGGTCTGACCTTGGGGCGGATGATTCCCCCTCAGCGGGATGGCTGTGCTTACAGCTTGACTCCAGCTAATAGGCGGCACTCAGTGTCAGCGCAGCAGCTGCCGAGCAGGAGGGCTGTCCCCCCGGGCAGCTGCTGCTCATCTGCCGGCAGCTGGCAGCGGAAGCGACATCTGTTTCCAGTCCCAGCTGTGAGCGGTGCGGAGGTGCCAAAGCCCAAACGCCTCAGTTCTCGATCCAGGAGCGAGGAAGGGTTTCTGATGCCAGACCACGGCCTGGCTTGCAAGGGGAGGGAGGGGGGGGATCGTCTCCTTCGACGATGGTGGGCTTGGAGGAATGGAAAAAGAGTGACAAATACGGAGAGAAAGAATAAGCAACAGAAGTCGAGGAAAGGATGGGAAAAGAGCGCAGGAGAAAACAGGAATGGCTGAAATGAAAAGGAAATATGAAATTTGAAGTGTCCAGTCTGAGGCACAAAAACAAAAGGAAGGAGGCAGAGTAATGAAAGAGATGCAGAAGTAACGACAAACAACTAACCAAGGGAGACGATTATCTAAAATGGCTGCTGAATAGAAAAATGCCTTATTGAGCTGCCATCTGAAGTGCTACCGAACCTGGAAAGCATTCCTGCAGCCCTTAGCCTGTTGTGCCATTCAAGGGGTCTCCCCTGCAGGTTTTGCCATCTGGTGGAGCTCTGGTATATTCTCTCTTGCCTCCTTGCTTCTCTACGCTATTTAAATTCACATCACTTTTTTCTTGTCCAAGTCTCTTACACTCTCATTTATCTTTGTAACTGTGTTATAATTCAGTGTTGTGGCATTTTAACTGAATTATAATTTTAGTTTCTGAGACAGGAGTAGGTGCAGGATGAAGGACAAGATCCATTTCAATATAAAGATTGAAAGCATACTTAAATTAACCTTGGAATAAATATATTAAGAAATGCCACTTCGCTCCCCAGGTTAGTGTATGCGAGACCAGTGACTTTATTCTATCACAAAAAGTATTTTCATGGTTGGCACTGTTTCCTCAGTACAGGTGCTGAAATTCTGTTTTTTAGATCTCTAAACTGATTGAGTATTCCTGGAAGAGATAATGAAGGAAAATGTATATGTAACAAGTGCTTTACAGCCCTGTCAATCAAAATCAACCTACACTGGGAAAAATGCAGTGTCAGTGACTGCTTCTTTTCCTTGGTGCTTGCCAGAAGCACAAGATAAACTGAATTCTGGTACACAACTGGGCTGGGGAATGGGCTGAGGGAGACAGATGTCATAAAAATTACCAGTCTGAGATTGAAAGTGCAGGCATTGGGGCACAAAAAGTTGAAGCGATTTTCACACTTTGCCTTTGGTATCGCATTGCAGGCACCCAGAGCAGGGCATTAGTCACCAAACTGTGTGCCTTTACGGATTATTCAAAATCAGGTGCAAAAGACTGGATTGATTGAGTTGGGCAGGAATAATCTTACCCCAAACTCTGGCCTACAGGAACATGGTTAACATGAGCCTATTCCTGAACCCCCAAACCTTCCTCAACAGAAATAAAGGGATTGTCTGCTCATTGGTGGATGCTTGGTAAGATGAACTAGGACTTTTCAGATCAAAGTTATGGATAAAGAGGAAGGAGACACAAAATAAAAAAGCTTTTGTGTGTCTCAAAGTGAATGTGCTCTTCCTCAGAAAAAAAAGCCAAACAAAAAAGCAGTGAGAAGTGGCAAGCGACTGAGGCAGGGAGACCAGAGCAACCAAAGTATGACCCATCTCTGGTGGAATGACCTACAGACAGGAAAAGTTGCTGTATCCTCAGAAACTGACAAGCACTAATTGGAAACCTTACACATCTTTGGAAGCTTCTCTTTGGATGGCACCTAGAACAGCACTGTGGAGATGACGAGAATGATATTATCTGTGGTGTCACACAGAAATACAAATTTGAATACACCAAAAGCTCCATGGCATCCAGAAAATTTTTGTTCTGCAGCCTACATTAATTATCAAGGTGAGCTCAACTAAAGTCGATTCTACTATGCCACTGATTACAACAGGTAACATCAAACTTCCTGTCTCTTTGCTTTTTGGTATAGTTTTGGGGTGTTGGGGTTTTCTGTTTATAATGCCACCATCTTCTATCCTTTTCATTTCTTTCTTCTTTAGAGGACCATCAAGCCATTTTTTTTTCAAGCTAGGTTATCTGAACAGCTAAAGAAAAAAAGACTAACTAGAAAATCTTCTGCCTAACTGATTGAAGACAAAGTAATACAGATTTCAGATTTTGCATAAAGTGGGCTAATTTCAGTACACAATTCTAATTCACTCAACTTTGCAATTATGAAAAGGATTTCTATGGCCACATTCTGCATTCTCTTTTTCTGATGAACACTACCCACGGAATACTAATTAGAGTGCTTGAGGAGTAAGGTAAGCAAGGCTGGCAGAGTCTGAGCTTTTATTTACTTTCTGTTATCTCTGTCCAAATGTTCAAAGCAATATGGGTGGTGACTGATTCACCAGTTAAATTCAAAACAGCATGTGTGTACAAAAGGCTGCCAAGTTTCTCATGTATACTATTTGTGAGAAGCTATGCACAGACAAAAAACAATCAGCCAGTTTCTTAATTTCATTTTATATCTTTATTCTCATTGTAAGTACTAACAATCACCCCAAAACCATTTAAATTTGGTTTGGATACACAATAGCATTAATCACAGTCCAGTTTCTTTTTTTTTTTTTCTTACTGCAGTTTTAGTACTTTGTGATCTGTTTTAGTAGTTCTGTTGTTGGTGTATTTGCTTCCAGCAAAATGGATTTTTCAGTGTTTGTAGAGTATTTTAAAAGATTGCTAAGGATTAAAAAGCCATAATGCAATGATTAACAGCACATTAATAAAGCTTATTATCTTCCATTTAGGATTAGTACTAAGTATATTGGATGACCCAAAACTTACTTATTGTTGTGCATTGTCTGTTCCCTTTTCAAAATAAATCCATAAACAACTACACTTTTTTTTTTTTTATTACAGCAGTTCATTGCAGTATCAATTTTAATTGGATTGAAATCCTCTTAGGAGAATGAGGTAAGTAAAACAACCATGCAAAATAAAAGCTCTGTTTAAGCAAATGATGTTACACACAAACCAATGTTAATGCAGTATCGCAATGTATAAATTAGAGTGGATAGAAAAGATGAAGGATTTTCTAAATTCACCTTATTATTTGGGGAAAACACATCACAGATTGCATTTTAGTCTTCAAGCAAACAAGAAAAACAAAATACAGTCAAAGAGACATCTTTCATCCTGTCTTTTAAAAGCCTATGGGACAAATTCCTTCTTCAAATTTATTAATGTAAAAGCACATTCAGAAAAGTTATTTGTGAGAGCTGTCCTGTTTAATTATGAATAGCAGTAATAAATTCTTTAGTTCTTCATTTATTTGCGTACTCTGCATACAAACTGACAGGAATATATGTATGAATAAAATATGCCTATTGTATAGCCATACACAGAGCTAATATGAATGCTGATGTTGTACAATGTCAGAAAAGGACAAATTATTAATCAAAGTAAAGAGAAGAAAAGCAAAGAAGAAAGCAGATGAGGCACAAGGACTTGGTTAGTTATCTTTGCATGACTTACGTGCGGAAGAAGATGTCTGCTTTGGATATAGAACCGTCAGCTAACAACTCTTTATTTTATTATGCAGTGAAGGAAGTTTGGGACCAAGGTTAGCTTCTGAAAGGGATTTAAACCAGAGATATAAAAAGTTATGTGAAGGGAAGGAGGAAGGGGACCAAGCATGGAGCTTCTTACCCTAAGTTTTGTGTGAGCAGCGGAGGGAGTGGAACATGGTGGGAGTAAGGGGAGGACTGCTGTTTTCAGAGGGAAACTTGCTGAACTGACAGCAACAGACTGAATCAGGGATTCACTGGACACTTCTGGTGGGGATACTTCTCCAAGACCTTATTCCAGCCATAGCAAGTATGTAAGACATTAACCTAGCACCTTCACAAATTGCAGGAAAGATGGAATTCCTGGATCTGATGCATAGAGAAAGACATACGTTCTCAAGGATTCTGCTTCTATTGCTCTTAGTGATACTCCACATAATAATCATCCACCATTTCATCTTCCTGTCCCAACTGTCCACACCTGACTATCAATGTAGTGTATCTTTGAATTCATAATGTCCTTACTACTATTTACTACATACATCTGCTAACCAGCAAGAGATGAGAATTGTATTCTTATACATGAATTAACAGACTCTTCCCATTTCAGTGGAGCTACAGGAGCTCTGAATGATGCCACATAGGCACTAGAAGAAGTGTAGCACCAAGGAGGCTACAGCCAGAGCATATTGCATCTGGAAAACTGGGGGGTAGCACCTTGTTGTACCCATGCAAATCTTTTCTGTGATTTGAGGTTACCTTCATTCCAAGGAGAACAGGTACCTGACCTTTCCAACGCTTGCTGCAATATGCATTTCTCTTGATGTCAGGAAAGCTACACTCTGCAATGAACTCTACATTATCTAATAGGTATTACAGGAACAATTTTTAAATAATTTCACATAAAGTAGATGAGCTGTGCTTTATGATTAATTTATCTGAAATAAAATTAAAGTCATGCAGTCCTAGACTACAACACACACACATAGTTAAAGACAATTCTTCATGAATGCTTTGGTGTCCTCTGTGCACCTTTTTAAATGATCAGTACCTTAAAAAATATTTCAGTATCATTCCTCACAGTACATACCCAGTGTATCTCAGAATTATTTGTATTTCCTTTTACACTTTATACATAATACTAGACTTGTATTTTCAGTATCAAAAATATGCTGTTAAAGGATCTTAATAATAAATGGCAAAAATCCAGAGTTTTCAACAAAGAGCAAAGTGGCTTAAGACCTTTGGAGAACAGATGATGAAAAACTAACATTTCCAAAAGCTACACATGATTTATGGTCTTATGCTACCAACAGCTGGCCAATCAGCTCCGGGTTTCTGTCCTTTATTAATGCCATGATAAGAGCAGCAGCAGAATTTACTGTCTCCTGAAGCAGCAAAGGGTCCTGAAACAAAAAGAAAAGCAGAAAAGAGGGAGTAGGGAAAACAATGTATTTACAAAATTGGAAAAAGTAAATATTTCAAATAAATTTTCAAGTATGCCAAATTACCACATGATTGTTGAAGAACAAAAGCTCTTTATTAAAGAAGAACATCTAAAACTATTTTTTAAAGAAAGCATAATTTCATACTAGTAACCATTTTCTCAAATCTCCTTGATGCAAAACTGCTAAAGCCCAGCAAAAACTTGATTCTGTCACTGGCTTCCTAATTGAATTTTATAATCTAAAAAGCAGTAAAAATTTTGGGGTTGAGAACATGGAACAAAATACAGGATTTAATCGTGAAGTATAGCTAAAGACCTGCAACTTTAAGCACCTACTGCATACCATCAGTAGTCTACCAACTACTTAAATTCACAAAGGCATTTAAGCACTGGAATTTCAATGGTTTAGGCTGATTTTTGTATCAAATAACTTCAAAAAGTAGTCTGGTTTTGATAGGCAAGTATAGAAACCAACACAGGAAACAGCAACAAAATGAGACATTGATTCTGTGCTTCTAACTGAGCACTCCAGCTCACATTTGAAACAGTCTTTTGTCTAATTACCAAGTTTTCTTAATTTGATGGACTACAAAAGGTTGGCCTCTTGCTACCAGTAAGATTTCCATTTGCACACTGGGAAAATAGCAATAGGTGTAGTCAGGCATGGAGACATCCCTGGAGCAAGAAACAGGAGAGAATAATTTCTGTGAAGCAATGGAGAAAAAGAAAGGTCTACAAAACTCTAGGGTAGGGAGAATCTACAAAGAGAAATCAAGACCTGTTCCTCATAGCAATGATGGATAAAACAATAAGTTTTATCCATCCATTTATTCCATGATGGAAGCAATAGGTAAGGACTAGTATACAATGGAACAGATTATTGGGATAGATCAGGGAAACTCATCATGAGGGTCCTGTAACATGAGACTCACATCCATGTAAAATGGGATACCCCTTCCTGCCTGGGGTAGGAGTTTGATCAGTTTGATTCTGTATCTTTTCACCTCTTTTTTTAAGATGCTGCATGAAGGAAGAATTTGTAGAGATCACTTGAGAAACTTGGACTAATGGACAAAGAGGAAACCGTTTCCACAACTTACAGAAAAGCACAAAATCAAAACTTGCTTTTTAATAAATAAGGCAACTGCTGAAGGGACTTACCTATTCAGCTAGCACAGAGGGGAGCTGGAGACTATGAAGTTGCAGTTGAAGGGAAAACTGAAAGGGAAAAGGGGTCCCTGGAACATTCTCAATGTGGAAAAAGGTCCACAGGAGAGCCACAAAAAATTATGAGAGGCCTGGAGCACCTTTCCTATGAAGAAGGGCTGAAAGGGTTGAGGTTGTTCTGCTTGGAGAAGGGAATGCCCTGAGGTGACCTTACTGCAGCCTTTCAGCACTTAGAGAGGGCCTACAAGAAAGATGGGTCAGACCTTTCAGTAGGGTCTGTAGTGACAGGACAAGGGGTATGGTTTAAACTAAAATAGAGTCAATTCAGACTAGATATAGAGAAGAAAGTTTTTGTGATGGGCAGGTAAAACAAAAGAACAGGTTTCCCAGAGAGGTGGTGGATGCCACATCCCTTGAAACATTCAAGGTCAGGTTGGACAGGGCTCTGAGCAACCTGATCCGGTTAAACACGTCCCTGATTACTGCAGGGGGTTGGAGTAAGCAACTAACCTTTAAAGGACTCTTCCAAACCAAAATATTCTACGATTCCATGACAATGCTCTTATTAACTTTGTTATTTATGTAAATGAAATTAAACATGCCAGAGAGGTAACTGGATTGAATTAGAAACAGCTAGTTTATAAGTGATTTTTTTATCATTCCTGAAAAAAATGATTTTTGTATTTGACTGGAATTTTGTCCTAAATATCATCAACTAAGTAAATTACGATTTGTAACCTTGCAAAAGATTACACTCCTCACAAATTCATGTTATATACTCCAATATACAGTAAAACTACTTATTAGATTTCTAAAAAACAGTGGTAGAATAAAAATGTTCATGACATGTGTCTTCTTGTTCACTAAGTGACACCTTCTATCAGTTAAGGAAGGAGTGTGGAAGTCTACTGAGGTCCTGCTCCTTCAGGACCTTTTGTCATGGACCAAGGGTGCAAAGGCAAATCCACTCAGAATCCACTGCTCTGGTTCAGCAGGGCGTTCACTCCCTCATTTCCCAGGAGTATAAACTGCTGGATAAAGTACCAGGAGAGCGGAAGTCATGTGCACACTCACTCAGATGGCAAACACTGCAGTAGCTTTCAAAATCCAGCAACACATTTCTTGCTATTCAGCAATGCCAAATCTCCTTGTGCCCTTCATCACTTTTTGTTCAGTTTTTCTCAAGAAGCACTTCACAACTACAAACACTTTCTTCTAAATGGGCTTCCAGCCATATCTGAAGTTGGCTGGAGGTGTATAGTATTTTTTTTTTTCCATTTCACAAAAAAGAAATAAAATACACCTGGCCAGGAATGCTCTTAATGTTTCTCCCAATAAATCTTTCCACATCCTCTGTTGGTTACTGGATTCAGTACACATTCTTTTGCAGTAATAAATTATTCAAGTTTTTGAACATAAAAGGAAGCAAGAGAAAAATTTAACTTTCACAGGAGAGATTGAAAGTGACACCGTAAGATTCCTTTAGACTGAAAAAAGCCTTTTCTAAAGCTAAACTTAAGGCTTTAGTGCTAATTTCCGTGTTCTTTAGGAAAGACACGCAAAGAATTATGAGTAATATTTGTAAGGCAGGCAATGTGGCAGAGTAATGTGTACAGAAAGCTGCATGCAGAAGTGGTCTAAAAACCACTGAAACTGACTGCTGAAGTGAAATTGGTTCAAAACCAGAAACCCAGTAAGTAAACAGCACAAATTAGAACTGCAAGCTTTACAATTACTTCACTTCTAATAATCTGATTATTAATACTACCATTATAACTCTTCAGGAAACCTATTGGTTCCTGTGTAGGACTGGTCACTGTAAGTCTTGTTTTTTGGAAATAACCAGAAGTGTTTTTCTTTAAGGGAATATACATCATCTCATTTAGGATAACAAATGTAATAGAAAATATATTCCTATTCTTAGTACAATTACAGTTGATGGTTTAACTACCTCGTGAAGTATATACTGAGGATTTCAATAAGGCAATATTTTAAAGTATTTATCATAGGGGTTACTAATTTTAGATTTATGCTGATGCTCGTTCCCAGTAACATTATCCCATTCTGATCTCAGAGTCACCTATTCACTGAAGAGTGTCCAGCACCTGGGCCCAGGAGACAGCCTCTGAGTGCAGGAGAAATCAGTGCCACAGAGGTCAAGTATGTGCTGACTTAAACTGGCTTTACTCTCACAGCCACAGTTGTACTGGAAGGAGGTAGTAAATAACACGATGCACTGCACTCCTTCAGGAATTTCAATTTGTATATCCTGTATCCTTCTGAGAATCAAAACTCACTCTTATGATAGGAATCATTATTGTAGTATCTGATGGTCACTGCCTCAGCATAATTTTAAAATTTTGTTGATCATTTCTAGTCACCATCACAAGCCCCCTCCCCCTCACTC
>VYXC01010949.1:597748-703806 GCA_013397175.1 Platysteira castanea
AAAAAAACAGGAAAAGAAATTTTAGCAACTGAAAGGTAATGCACTGTTCAAAATGTAGGCATAACACTGACTGATGCAACAGCTACATTATATCTTTGGTATTCTTTCTCTCTTCCAAATCCAGCTAGGACTTTATTTCATTTTAGGCCATTACTCTGTCTGTAAGCAGATATTTTCAATGTAATTGGAACATCAGCAGTTTTTCTAAAGAATATTAAAAAGAAATAAAATGGCAGAATACAACAACAACCCAGGAAAGGGAAAAAATCCTATGGGTCTTTATTAATTTAAAGTTAAACAAATGAGTGAACACTTCAAGTCCCCTGGCTATACCCTTAAAACACCCATGTTTTTGACACTGTAATGTTATTTTTGGCAACAATGCTGATTACAGCCGATAGTGCCTACAGGGAAACTTCAGTAAGGATGCCAGGACAAACTTAATCTACCACACCTAACTCCATTGCACATACAGGCCTCCAAACTTCTTTTATATTCAATACTATGGCACTAAATCTTTCAAAAATCTCATTATTAGTTGCAGGAAGTCAAATAATCAAGCAGAACCATGTCTTCACATGTTTAATTGCCTGCTGTGTTTGCCTGTATTGTAACCACGATAAAACCGCGGATGTCAGAACAGGAGGATCAATACAAATCCTCACGCAGCGCACATGAGCTCTCACACGGTAACTGCTCAGTGCTGCAAATTCCAAGCACAGAACATCCTTCGGCATGAGTCAGTGTGTTGCGAGAGACCGAGCGGGGGTAGGGTCCCAGTAATGACGACGAGCCAATATGGTTTTATGATCGTTCTCTCCTTATTACCCGAATAGCCATTTATTTATACACTACAAAGTTACTGGCACGCGTTTAAAGCAGTATTATAATTGGTTAACTCTGTCTGCTTATACATACGAAACTGTCAGTAATTGGTTAATAAGTTTGTCATTCATTTTAACATCTCTGCCTCTTTGCCTTGCTTTAGCAGTTTCAGCANCAGATCATCTAATGGTGAATCCCTAACAGTGATTTTGTTCATGTTTTCTCTCAGTTGCTGAATTTTCTTGTGAATGGAGACAGAATGATCTGAAAAATTCATACAGCACATACCTTCGAATTCCTCACATCCATGACCCTGTGCTAGTAGTAAAAAATCAATTGCAGCTCGATTTTGGAGTGTAGCATGTTGTACACTACTTACATCAGTAGATAAGGCACTAAGGATATTTGAGGTAAGATTGAATTGTTTTTCTCCCCAACATGCAAGAGCAGCTAAATTTCTGGCATTAGAAGCTGCCACGCCACCAGGTACAAAAAGTGACAAAGAAACCCTTGATCCAAAAGAAAGTAATTTAACATCAGTGAGTGAACAGCCCTGCACAAACTGGATGGATCAAATAGGAATAGTTCTTTTCCTCATTAACAAAATCCTTAAAAAAGACTGTGACCTTTAAAGAAGACTTGGAGGCAGTAATGACTTTAATGGATTAATAATTGAAGTTCCACATGATCAACTGGTGTGCCATGAACGTCCCCCAAACCATTGTGATAGTCATTGTCTATTCATTTCATCCAGTTGATTTGAATGATTCTCCTGTAAAAAGAAAAACCAATCCCCCCAAATATTTCTTGGCCGTTAATAAATAGAATTTTTTATTGTTTGAACAGATTATTAACTACTTTTATAAGCTAAACCCAAAACTTTTATCACTTTATATTTATGTACTTTGGAAAAGAAAATACTCAGAAATACTGCCAATGTTATAAACCATAAATCCACATAACAGCACTTTGATTCAAAAATAAAATATCCACTTTGTCTGTTATTAAATAGTAAAAATATTCCAATGTAACCATATTGTGTGATGCCTGTAACTCATACTCAGAATTTATTTGATGTAGAGTTTCTGACTATGAGGGTTCTCTGGTCTGCAGACATAGACTGGGAATGGCTATAGGGACAGAGTTAAAGTTGCATTTGGAATATGCAATCTGATATTTTACAAATGTGCATTTCTTTAAGAAACTGTGAGGATATCTGAATATTTATCTGACATTTCCTTTACAATTCATTTCCTTGCTTCAATCTGTTTAGGATTTATTGTTTCCCCCAATATGGAATACGGAATATGAATATGGAACTTCACATATATGCATTTCAATCTACATATGTACTACTTCAGTTTAAGAATAGCTTGAAAAACACACCTACCCTTTTTAGCTCAAAAAAAGAAAGCCTCTGCAGGTGTTACCTCTGTCTCGTACTGCCAAAAGAATAAAACTGCTGTGTTCCATTATTTGCACTCTGTCTTGCTGCAATATTATTTGACATTCTGTTTAATAAAGTTTTTTAAAATTAATAGAACTGTACAGTCCTGATAATATGGCTGACAGAAAGCCTAAAAACAGGATTTAAAGACGCTGCTAAACTTAGGCAATATCAGTATTGACATGGTTATGTTGGTACCAGAAACAGAAAGAGGGCCGGAGCATGCGCTGGCAATGCCGGCATGCTCCTGCCCTCGCTGTTCCATTGTAAGCCTGCTCCCTGGCACAGTTTTGGCTCCTGACAGCTAACATGTTTCCAGACAATGGCTGGGCATGGTTCAGGGGACAGCACAGGCCAAGGAATGCTCCCAAGGGACAGGCTGAATGAGGCTGCCCTCTTTTGGGAAGCAAGAACGTAGCCATACAGAGTGAGGCATGCTGTGCCTTTTAGCCCTAGGACAAGAGAACCACCCCTGGCCTGTTTTACTCACCACTATGGATACAGCCTACGTACCACTGGGAAGTGACACTTGAGCCTTTCTCTCCCTGCCAGATGCATCAAGAATACACAGAACCACAATCAAATAGTGCCCCCCAGACTGAGGCACAGATCCCATGTTGCTACCGCATAAGCACACTCAATAAAAAAATTAACTACTCTGTGGACACCTTTCCCACCAAAACGGAGAAGGAGAGAGGGATGAACCACACTAGAAGACAGTAATTGTGCTGTACTGCACATTCCTGCCACCCTACGGAGAAAGGCTGGAGCCAGCAGAAGGAACTCATGCCCACTGCTCCTTTTCACAGGGTGGATTTGGGTGCACACCAGGTGCACCAGGAGAGAGGGGCAGAAGAGAAGAGTCCTGAAACAGCCTCTGTTCTGGAAAGCATCTTGCAAAATACTATGTTGGCAGTACAAGAGGAGCTGCTGCTAATTTAAAACCCCACGGAATGCTTCAGTTTATACAAAGGCTACACCAGGTCCCTCCAAAACGCACCTGGACATCACATACTGAGTGTTTTATTTGCACTCAGAGAAACTGAGTGGAGAATCTAGCCTCAAAAACCTCAATACTTGAAATTTCCTTCTTCAATTAATACTTTTAATTCAAAGAGTTGTTCTGAAGAGGGACTGAGGTTCTTCCACTAGCAGAAATCAATGATCTAACATGGTTTCTTGTTTAATCACACCATGAGGAATTCATCAGTAGATTCACAGAAAGCATTTTTTTCCCCTTCAAGATATGTACTGGCATGCATCAACATATTAACACAACCTCTATTTTTGTAACAGTACAAATTAATCTGAAGTCTCCTTTCTTCTTAAAATGCTTCCACATCACACTTTTTAATCCATGTGCCAAAGGATCTATTGATAAGTGTCATCTCATACATAATATCAATGCAAAAATTTATCTCAATAAGAAGACAGCTATGCAGATCATTCTAAAAGATAAGAAAAGTATTTCTCTGAATATTTTTTGGTTTCCTTTCAAGTAATACATAAGTAATTAAGGTAGCAATTGAGTTCAGATAGGTAGCTGGGTTCAAAATTACTTAAGCAGGTTCATAATTGAACCTCTGTACACATAGCCTTCCTTTCTGAATAAGAAAATGCAATCAATTTTTCATTAGTGGCTTGTCCTCAAAATATAAATAATTTTGAAATCTATATACTGAGGATGCAATGAGGATTGAAAAAAAGTGATGTGGCACTGGAAGAACCAAGCTGTCACTGTGCTAATGTAGTTTAGCAGACCACTTAATTAGTGAACTCTGATAGATCTGAGTTAATTTCCTGCAGTTAAATAGTCATACATTCATGCTAATCAGCCCAAACCTGGATAAATTGTGCATAAATACATGAAACTGTACTCATACTGTAACTCTCTCTCATACTTTTGATCAGCCATGCTTCTTATAGTTTAGGCAAAGAAAATGGAGATCCATCAACATTTAAAATGACTGTGTGAATATACTGAAAAGAAACAAATATTTTAAATCTTCTGGAGACTGTGAGGATTAAGTCTAGTGCTTTTGCTTTTATCTTTTCATGTAAGATTCACAGATTTAAATCCGAAGGTAAATGTCACTCTTTTGCTTTAAAAAGTCCAACAATACAGCACAAACAAACAAAAAAAACCTCAAATAGGATTCTTTTCTCTAGTATGATACGAACAGACAGATTTACCCTAAATCTGCAGATTTAAAACACCTCCATTATCTACATGTTTTACAGCATGTAGGTGACCAGGGTTCAGTTCCCTTCTTCAGTTCTCCAAATCTTTTTTTTTTCTCCTGTAAAAAACACTGCTAGCGTGATCATGCCAAATGATCAATAAAAATTCCTGGACCAAAAAAATTCTCTGAAGAGCTTGCTATGAAGAACACTTTCAGCACATTCAATCACTGCAGCTTACACAAGGGATTTCATTCAGCACTTACCACTATCTGATTGAAGTTCTTGGCAAGAGTGAGCGTGCCAGCAGTGACATCCTAATCCTTGTCAACCATCTTGCCCTCCAAGTTGCTCCAAAAGCTACCTAATGCTTGAGCTAGCAGCCAATTCTGCCACCTGTATTTCTGTATTTTGGGACTGGTACAAAAGTACTGGTAGAAATAGGCCATTTAACAGATGTGGTTGCCTGCAAAACTGTATTATGTGTTTGAGGTTTCTTTGCGGTGGTCTCTTAATACAGTATGTTACCAAATAATTCTATAGTATGAAATGTATTCATGTTAATATGTGTCTGGGAAGACACAATAAAGAGGCTCTCACACCTGCCAGGTTCAGCAGAAAGGAGGGAATAATCTTTATTATTGACATATCTCACATTCATATACAATTCCCAACTCCACAAGGGATTGGAGGACATGTCACTTCCTTCTCAATCCCACTGGAGAAGAAAGATGCTCATCAAAGTTCTCTTATCACAAAAGGAATGAAAACCAGAAAATACCGTTAAGTAAACATTGGCTATTATTTACATGAAACTGTATGAAAAAATCTGACTCCAAGGTTAAAAACAGAAGGCTTAGCAAAAACCAGGGCAACATTAATATATGTTACTGTGCTACCTAGAGGCTCTACAACGTATCACTCTGGTAACCTTGCGAAAAACACCGTAAGAATTTTTAAGGGGAAGGAAAAAATTATTCTTGTCATCAATACAGGAAAACTGAAATGCTCCTGAGGCACAGGAACCTTGCTTTCTGCTCTGACAACCTGCACTCTGCGACCTGCTGAAAATCTAAGATTTGTCTGAAGTCGACTGAAGCTGTAGCAAGTCATTCCTCTGTTTCCAGAAAGCTGTGGATCAATCTGATAGCACTAATAAATTCAAGTGGAAGTGGGATTTAAGCCTTTCACACAGCAGCAGCATATAGAATCACAGAATATTCTGAGCTGGAAGGGACCCAAGAGGATCACTGAAGTCTCAACTCCTGGGCCTGCCCAGAACAGCCCCAAAAATCCCACCATGTGCCTGAGAACATTTTCCAAACACTTCTTGAGTTCTGCCAGGCTTGGTGCTATGACCACTTCCCTGAGGAGCCTGTTCCAGTGCCCAACCACCCTCTGGGTGAAGACCCTTCGCCCTGACAACCAACCTAAACCTCCCCTGACACAGCTTCAGGCCATTTCCTTGGGTCCTGTCACTGGTCACCAGAGAGAAGAGATCAGCGCCTGCCCCTGTGCTTCCCGTGGTGAAGAAGTGATAACAGCATTTCCCTCAGTGTGTTTGTGTGGTGGATTCTCTGCTCTCTGTTCCACTGTGAGAGTCTATCCATACTTTGATGGGCTGCAGCACTAAGTTTTGCAGCTAACCAGGAATACCGAGCACACCCACCACACACACAGACACAGAAACAATGGGTTAAGAGGTGCTGGGCTCCTGCAAAACATAACACCCCAATAATGCAAATTATTTACAGACTGCTGAAGTTTTCCAGGCACCGGGCAAAGACAGAGCAGCTATGTATGACTGCATTTGACACGTGGAGCTAGTAGCAGAGCAAAAGCAGTTCAGCACAGTTTAGCTGGTTTTCTCCTATTATAAACAGAGAAATGCAGCACTTTCAAGCTCCATTTCATTTGATGACTGGTGTTTTAGTCCTAGCTAGCAATAAGAAGCAAGGCAAAAATGAGAAGACTGAGAGAAGTGACGGGGGAGCAAGTCAGAAGAGGGAAAAGGAAAAAACACAGTTAAAAGTTTAAGTACACAACTATCTCAACCCTGAAAAGATAAAAAATACACCATGGCTAAAGATCAGGTGAGACTCTATCAATGTCAGAGACTCTGTCTGATAGGTAAACTGTGTCATACACTGCAGGTGAAATAAATAATTTTTAAAAAATGTCTTCATAAAAGCATATAGGACAGTTCTACCCAGTTAGATCTTGGGTCATCAGTGTAACTGTATTACAAAAGAAAAAATTAAATTACAAAAAAATTCAAAAACCTACCCAATGGGAACAGAGGAAACAATACAGCACAAGAAAAAAGTACATATTTATGGTATATTTAACACAGTATATTTCAATGATAGAGGTTTTTCCTTTCTATACCATATTGCATTGACAACATAGATTGGTTATGTTACTTTTCAAGAAAAAAATGAACACAGTAGTTTACAAACATCTAAGTTGCTAATATGTAGTACAAGGTGGCAAGAATGTGCAGTACAAGATATTAAATGCTTTAGCTATCCCAGGTTACAGAATTTTGCATACAAATGTGCTGCAGCAGTTTCATATACTTTGTGACATACAATTTGTGACTTTGACTACCAGTGTTATATAAAAAGACTGGGCAACTTTAAATTAGTGAGTGTAACAAAATGATAAGGGTTTTGGAAAGAATAAGTGACGCATTTAAATCTCCTGGGGGATGCTAAAAATCAGTGCAGAGGAAATGTGAGCATTTTTTTCCTTTCTTCCAGCCTAAAGCACATTTTTCTTCCCTTCTATATGTGCTAACTTCATATGTAATATTAAGCATAATAGACATCCAGATCTCCAAAATAAGAAGAGGCATGTGTCCATTTGTTTAACTGGACACATGCCAACATTCAGTCATTAAAATCTTCATTATACAACTCCTACAGACTGTGAATAATCTGAAATACAAGCACACGGCTGCAGTAACTAATTGACTGGAAACATTCCTTTTGATTACAGATAATTTATTTGAGATGGTTCAGAGGAAAAACTGTATGACCTTCTAAAAAACAAAATAAAAAATTCTCCTTTGGGGAAAGAAGTAAACAACACCCAGGAGATACTGAGGGACAAAGTATGTGTAGACATGTGCTGGGCTATTGTTCACATCCAGCCTTGTGGCTTCCAAACTTTTAGGATGATAAAATCAGTTCAGTGGGGTAAAGGCCACATTCCAATCTTGGTTACAGAAATACAAACCAAAGTAATGACAGTATTACAAGCCTGGTTACTTTGCAGTTGCAGAGACTGAACTCCAACTTTAAACTCTGTATTTTGCTACAGGAGATCTAATATGTAACTGGTTTTAAACTGTTCTCTCAAAATTTCAAAAGCAGCTTTAAAGTGACTCAAATGTCAACGTTTTGGGCAGTGAGACACAGAGAGAAGGAGTGGCTGTCCAGAAGCTCATTGTTAGTCATTTGATATGGCAGATTTCCCTAATTTGATACTCTTAATTGAATCTAGCTGGTTGCATACAAAGTGGCTCTCAAGTTGCGTCATCTTATCATTCTGTGAGGAAGGACTGATTGCAGAATAAATCATAAAAACTTTGTGTGTAAGTTACACACTGAAATTTGAAAACATCCTTGAATCACACCTGAATGTCCATCCTACAGCTTTCATCTTACCATTCAGATTCTACTTCTCTGACCACATCTCTATGATGTTAAGGCATAGTTTATGTCCATCTCTGTCTTTTCCTGTCTACTGCTGAGGCTCCACAGCCTACAGGAATGCAAAAATATGAATTCTTTGCAATTCAAGACTTTCATGTAAGGCCAAGCTAGTTTACATTTAACAAAAGAACTCAAACCAAACAAAAAAAATACCAAACCAAAACGTCCAACAACAACAAAAAAACCAACATAGACTGATGAAAAAGCATCCAGAAATGCAGCAAAACATTACAAGGACATGAGGTGACATCTCTCCTTGGAGCGTAAGAGGAGAGGATTCAGCAGGAGTAAAACAAGTTACAACAGAATTTAGTAATAAGATTTATTCCCTTTGTCTCTCACACCAATATTAGGTTTTAACACATCAATTTCGCAGTAATTCTGATTGTTCTCAACATTCTTTTGCACAAAACACAAACTTGTTCCCAGGTCAAAAGCAGTCTTCACACAGTGAATAATAATAAGCAGAAAAGAAACTTAAATTTCATGCAAGCATGAATAATTCCATGAGCGAAGTACCTCTAAGCACAGGTATGCTCAAATGCACTCAAAACTGCTGCGAATGGAGAAAGTGCATTTGCATTCTATTGTCTCCCTTCAGGTGTTTTGCCTACACAATGTTTACCTACACCCTTAAGACTAGACAGCTTATCTGACCAGCACTCTTGGACATGAACTGAATGAATCCCCACTCAGTAGGTACAAGGAAATAATAATAATTTCTGAAAATGTTGATCCAAACTCTCAATTTCTCTATTCTGTACTCCTTTGTCATCCTTTGTCCATAATCTAAAGTCAAAGTAAACAGAGCATCTGTCCTTCTTAAAGTTTTCAGCTAAGCAATGGTGGGAGCATATGAATTTTGAATAACTAATACTAGAGGAAGGATGAGTCTTAAAATCTGGTGGGAGCAGATGTTCAGAAAGCAGCAGTGAACAGTCTGTGCCTAATCCAACAAATGGGGCACAAAAGTATAAAAACACACTAGGAAACCACTGTGGTAAAGTGTTCTGTTTTCACTGAGTAGCCAAGAGGCTTGGCAAGCACCAGACACTCCGTATCTTCCCAGGGAAGTGTGGATGGCAGTAAGGTCATTTGCACTCTACACCTCCCCAAGAGGAGGTTGTAGGCAGGTGGGGGTCAGACTCTTCTCCCAGGCAACCAGCTACAGGACAAAGGGGAAATGGCCTCAAGTTGCATCAGGGGAGGTTCAGGTTGGATATTAGAAAAAATTTTTTTACTGAAACAATGGTTAAGCATTAGAACAGGCTACCCAGGGAAGTGGTAGAATCAGCATCCCTAGAAGTGTTCAAAAAATTAGTAGACATGGCACTTTGCAATAGGATTTAGTAGGCACAGGGATATTCTATCAAAGGTTGGACTTGATGATCTTGGAGGCCTTTTGCAACCTTAATGCTCCTGCTGTGATGGCTGTTCTGAGTCTGACCCCCAGTTGATCATCCCTCCACTATTAAATCAAATGGAGGAATCTCTCCTGCCACTAGCTACTGATTAAACCATGGCATAGTTGGAGCGTAAACAGCCAGTTTCCAAAAAAACCCTTTGAGTAAAGCCCAGTGATAGGAGAGCAGACAAGAGCACGTAAGTTGCCTTGCAGCAAAACCATGGCAAACAGATAAAGCAGTTAGCAGCATTCCTCAGGGTTCAGCAGTACATCCTCATCCTTAAACTCAAAATGTATAATCCTTATGGTTGTAAGAGGACAGATGTGCTTGCTTTTAGTTTCTAGTTTTCTCTTAGGCTATGAGGGTCCAGCTACACCACAAAGATAGAGCTCACAGATGTTCTCTTACATAAAAATCAGGGTTTGCCAAGACAGGCTTCTCTTTCTGCCAACAAGTATCAGCCCAAATCATGTAACACAATAGCCTGTATATATACAAACAAAAGCACTCAAAATGAAAATATATCCAACTGATAAAAGTCTTGTAAAATAACAAAAAAATTGTGCTTTTAGAAGAAAGGCTATTTTAAAGCTTTAAAAAGAAACAGAAAGAAATTACAAAAAAAAAAAAAAAGAAAAAAAAAGAAAAAAAGGATGAGTCCTATTTTATCAGATGGATTAATTTTACTCTATAATTAAGGTATTTTATTAAAAATAAGGCATATGAAATATTTTGTTAGCTATGAACACATCTGTTTTTATGAGATTAGCATTCAGTATTAAGACTATTCTTCAGGTAGGCTGTAGCTTGAGTTGCATAACAGAACAGACTATGTTTTACAGCCTTTAACACTTTCAATTAAATTGTTACCAGAGTTTCCTTTCAAAAATCCCAAAACCATCTTGTGCCTACTTGCAACTTAAAATATGTCTGTGACTGGCTGCACAGGTAAGTTTGGTTCTCCCTAGTACCTTCTGTAATAAGCATTTGATTAAGAAACTATTTACGGCAGTTTGCAAGGGCATGATTAAACATGATATGTAAGAGTTTATCACATCACTCAGTCCTCACTTTAAAATTTGGGTCATTCAAAGCTAATTGAAATCCTTGGGCTGAACAAGTGACCAATGTTATTTTCATGGTGATGGACGGCACCAGTGTTTTTCATAAGAAAATGGATTGCCATTTTTCCAAAATAGTAAGGTAGAAGAGGTGATATTGCAGACTGTCTTGTAGAGTGCCTGCATGTGAAACAGTTTTGACTTTCACCTTTCCCTATAAAAATGGAAGATTCGTCTAAATTACTGTTGCCAATATTTGGAAGTGATGCAGGAATCGTGATAATCATGATACTTGTATAATTCACTTGCAAAATGTCTGAAGCATTTTAAAATATGCTAGTTTTGAACAATATTTAAAACAAACTGAAGAATAATTTAGAGGATTTAACAAAATTGTTGGATTATTCTCTGAATGTAACAGTCAAAAATGAAAGCAAACAAAACACTAAGTAGCTTCCACTCTCATAGCAACAATTTGACAGCATCCAACCATTACAGATCCTGGACATAACACTGCTGAGGGCTTTAAAATTGATTTTTAAAAGGCAATACTTTTTTTTCTAGAAACTGTATTATTATAACAACATTTATGTTTAAGGGAAATGTAGTAGCTTAATTTTGTGGAGTTCTGGTCTTAGTATCGACAGCTACTAAGGAAGTAATAGTCATGAAATGGTCAGTTAGTCAGGTGGGAACACTGGATGGCACAGATATGAATCCCAGCACTCACCATGTGAGCTCATGAGAGTCTGCAGAGCTATTATGTCATAGATTTGTTTGGTAAAAAAGGAAGGGAATGTAGCTCTGTTTAAGCCTTATCCAGAATTAAAAACCAGTTCTGCTGTTCAAATAATTTAGGTGTTAGTTTCAACTAGAAAGCACAACTTTTACTCTTTCTCTGACTTTGACTCATTTTCATTTTTTTGCTTCCAACTTCAGTATTTGCTTCCAAGTTCACAGCTGCATTTAGAAGTGCATGTATCTTTTTACACGGGCACCAATTTCGCATTGTTCATCTCCTCAGCCTGTATCGATTAGATGAATGTGTGCTTTGGCCTTTCATGCATATGCTTTAAAAGTTTCCTCCTGACAAAAGAAGTAATCTCTGACTCCATTTTCACCAATTCCTCTCTTGATTCACTATCTCTTTTGTCTTCAGCAAACTGTATTCCCTTGTGCCTGCTCTTGGCCTCAGCTTTTACCCAGCATGTTCTGCTTCCATAAATCTGCTGCCTATTCAGTCAGCAGAATTATGTCTGCAGCAGTACAGACATGCCACAGCCTCATCTCTTGACACTCTCAGTTGTCCTCAGTCACAATGTCCCCTTCACAATAAGTACTGACTATCTTTCCATTATTTACTTGAAGCTTACCTGGTAAGAACTTTTGCTGCTTAATACCCTTTTATATGCTCAAAATGAGATCCCATTCTCCCAGTCAAGCAAATCTAACAGCTACACGTTGCCTTCAAGGTCCATTGGGAAAACACAGGCTGTCTTGTGCATGAGGTTGTCTGTGGACTTCTTCCAGTCCAAAGGTAGGACTTAAAAATCCTTTCTCAGTGACCGCTTTTTGATTATTTTCCAATGGTTTCTGCTTACCCTTTGCTATAACCTGATCAGCCACTAGCAGAAAGGATTTCCTGAATTGTTTAGCCTAACCTTCATTTGAAAAATTATTCTTGCATTCCTGCTTCAGTGATTTTACTCTTCTTATAACATTAATGGCGCAGGACACATTTTTACAGTCTATAAACTAGACAATACAATGGAAACATGTAGTAGAAAAAAAAACTTCCTTTCTTCCACTTCCCTGACATTTTTGATTTTTTTTTCAAATCTTTGTCCTCTTACCAATATCCTGGAAAACATGAACAATGGGTTCCAAAATCTACACTTTCAAGACACAGGTCTCACTTTTATAGAGAGAGTCATTAGGTCCAAACTACTGAAATCTTTTATACTTGTAATACATATGCCAAGAATATTATTCTTACTGAGAGTAAATTATCCGACTTATTTTTCTTTTCAATTTTTTCAGTTTTTCAATATAGTTTTAAAGGATTCTAATACTAGGATGGAATTTTGAAGTGTCAATTTTAATTTTTGTGTATTTCTTTATGACCAATCTCAAAGCCTTATGAATATACACTAGAATTAATTTGTTCAAACAAACTCAAAAATAAAAAACGCCATTGTATAAAATGGTAATAAATATCAGTAAGGGGCATTATAATTTTGCAACGACATTTAAAATGATTAACCAGGAAATCTTTAAGCATCAACTTAAATATCGGAAAAAATGTATTTTAACATTCAGAGCTATTTATAAAATAAACTGTAGTTATGCCAAAAATCATCTTTCCCAAAACTTTTCTAAATTCATTCCACATCATAAGGATGCATTTATGGAAGTAATAAATTTAAAAAGCATTGTATATGAATCCTTGTTTCTGCAACCACCATCATATTAAGTAAATAAATCACGGACTCATCAAGGTTGGAAGAGACCTTCAAGACCAGCAAGTCCAACCATCAACCCAGCACCACCATAATCACCCCTGGGCCATATCCCCCAAGCACCACACCCAGACACCTCTTGAACACTTCCAGAGACACTGACTCCACCATCTCCCTGGGCAACTTACTCCAATACCTGACCACTCTTTCAGTGAAATATTTTCTTTTCTAATACTCAAATATGTGGCAACCAAATTGATATTCTGCAGTCAGTAAATACCAGGAGCTTTAAAGCCAAATCAGTCAGTAAAACAATCCTCTATTGTGCTTAACTGATAATGTTCTGAGAAAGCTGCCACAAATCCCAGACAATTCTCTGGGTCCTTGTGTTGGCCACGCTGATGTTATATTCTGCTTTGACTTTAGTATGTGCTTAAAGGAACCAAAACTGTATTTACACAATAGATAATACATAAACAGTAATAAGTTATGACAAGCATTGTATTTCAAGACAATTATAATTTGCCTCTAGTAGATTTATAAGGCATGAGACTAAATACCTATTGAGTTTTACCACCCAAGAAGTACTGTTTTGGACTAAAATGCCTGGATTATGTTACTGATATAAAATGGAAAATAGACTTCAAAAAAAAGGAAAACAAGCAATAGACTGATTCGTGAATGATGTCATTGCACGCCAGCTCCAGGACATTAATTTTATCAAATAGCCTGAAGCTACTTATAACAGCAATTGCTATCAGTTAATTTTCAATTTCTTAAAGTGTTAAGCAAAGAGAAATACAGTTGAGATGAAAAGAACTAGAAAAGTCTCGTAAGCAGCATTACAAAGCAGAACTGTTGCATGATTGTGAGATTCTGCCAGCACCTACTGTTTACAGTTCAGGCACTAATATTATCTGATTTAATAACTTAGAACCTGAAAATAAGATTTTTTAAAGTTCGGATTTACAGAATAGTACTCATTCATGACCAAATGGTCAAAATTCAAGAAGATTAGTTGCATTTATTCATTAAAAAAGACAGTCCATGAATCCTGGTATTTAAGCCAGGTAATTCAAACTGCTGTGTCACCTGCAATTGCATTTAAGGTTTGTTACTTGTGGAATCTTCTGAAGTTTATTTTGGAATTAGTTCCTTCTCTTGAAAGAACTGCAAAAACACAAAAAGCATCACAAATCAGCAGAACAGATTAGTTAGCTACTGCCCAGGCTGCCAGTCCCACCTTACGTAGAGACACACATCCAAGATTCAGCATCAACAGATCATCAAGACTCAGTTTCATCTATTTCATTGGCTGAAACCAAGTCCCAGCAGAGGCTATTGACAATAACCAACTCAGCCTTACAGTGGGTAGATATGTACTTTCTGACATCACGTGTAACAAACATCATGTACTTCAGGTGCAATAACTGAGGATGGCTTCTGGCCAAGGAATTGCAAGGTTCTGGTGGCATCCCAACAACAGCAGCTTTCTTGGAAAGTTGTGAATATGTCTGATATGAATTGCTCATTTATCACAAATATATCCACAGTGTACTTAATCTAGGATTCTAAATCTTACTGGTTTTAAGACAAAGCATTATTGACAAGTATCCGTACCTCAAAAATATTTTAAATTAGTCTTGATGAAACATGCAAATTGCATACCTTTGTTTCTATTATAAAAAATTTCGACTACATCTTCAAATACCAGCCATCAGAAGGAGAAATCAGCATGAATAATGTGTTCACCCAAAGTACATTTTGTTCACCACTTCTGATACCTGTCTATTGTTTTCTCTCTTTGGCAACTTCTGCTTTTCAACTGTGGCTTCAGACATCACATGAAAAGTAAAGAATGAAAACTAGAAGGTAGAACGCTAGAGTGAAGCTCAAATGAGCAAACTATAGAATTCAATTACATAAATAAAAGTAAAAGTAGGAATCAGATTCCAAAGGCAACATAAAAAAAGTGAGAAATCTGGCTTGTATATGGGTCAGAGGTACTCTTTCATATTTTATTTAATGTGAAAGGATCTGAAAGTAACTGAACTACGGCCTTCTGGGGTAAATGTATTAGCAGTGACTGAATGACAGCAGAATTTACCAATAAGGATGATATAACATGTATGTGATTGTCCATAAAACAGGTTAATAAATCAATTGATTTATAGTAGGAATAAAGTCAACTTTGGAATACAGATCACCTTTATTTCATAAGAATTCTTTTCTTAATTTTTATTACATGCCCAAGAACAGAATAGTTTGCAATCATATTTAGGAGAGAAGGCAAACAACTGGACAGTTAAAGGATTAACACTAAGTTGATACAACTCGTAAATAATCCCTAACAAACCTATGTAATAATTTGATCTGACATATACAGAAAATTCTTCAAAAGAAAGGGTTTTTAAAATATCCTTCTGTATAACATAAGCAGTTCTGAGTGCTTATAGGGATAAAAGAGAGATGTAGCTACAAAAGCTTTCTTCAAAATCAGACAACCAGATTGACACAATCCACAACAAAGTCAGAATTACAAAACCAGGCAATGGGAGAACAGCTCTTAACATAGTTACTAAAATTCACTGCTACATCAGATGACAGAATCCAAACATATATGAGACTTAGACACAGATTCACAGAAAAACTTCACGGTTTTCAATAGGTCTTGGACAGAAAAAGCTGCATGAGTCCAGAAGTACAACTTTCAAAATCCAAGGACACCTGTGACTCAAGTAGTTCATGTGTTTGACACTATGATCCTGATATACTCTGCTTTTAGAAGAGCCAAACTGCTAAACACAGAATCGCTAAACCTAAAATCTACTCAAACGCTGCATACTAAATTGTCTGACTTACTCTACTCTAACATTACCTGGAATAAAGTAGATGGCTAAATCAGGAAGTTTTTTCCCCTCATGCCCTTTTAAAGATGTAAATGAACCTCTGCTTTCTTATAAAGTGATTCAGGTCAGGAGCCTAACACCTACAACTTATTTGGATATCATAGCTGGATGTAATAATCAAATAATCCACAATATGAAAACGATTTTTTTTTTTTTTAAGATTCCATAGAGAATTTTGTATTTGTTACAAAATCTCATCTAGCAGAGAAAAATTCTTGTGTGGAAGAGGGGCATTTAAAAGGCACACATAACCTGATATATATATATAAGCAGCAAAACACCAAACTAAGTCCCACAGATTCTTATTTTTCATAAACGCTGCACTTTGTCTGTTGTGTAAAAGATATCTTATGAAATTATTACTTGAATAGTCACTGAAAATAAAAGCTATATATTGCAAAAAGTGTTGTTTCATCATAAAAATATATGTAAAAAGTGTTGTTTCATCATAAAAATATATGTAATTCTGTGCCTGCATTATTTGTCACTCATGAACAGAAAATTAAAATAGAACTTGATAGATTTTAATTGCTATAAATGATACCTAAGAGGAGGTTGGAGTTTGTTTAAATTCTACTTCAGAGCAGTTGTTATAGCTCCTCATTAAAAACAGGCTTGTATTTTCTGCCTGCCTTTCTCTTGGAGGTTCATTTCCAATTTCCCATTTACTGAGTGTCTGTGTAGAAGTTCTACAGGTTAAGTAACAGATATTTTCTTAAAGACCTGTGACTGTCTGTCTTCCATTCAATTAATTTGTTCAGAATCTTTGTATATTATGCAAACATAAGGAAATTCAAAAGCCAGGCTACTTGATTCCAAAGCTAGTTCAGTGTGGCAAAGAAGGTTCTACAATGCAAAGCATTAAGTTCAAACATACAGTGGTTTAGTTTATATTTAAAAAAATGAGAATTCTTAGAGGAAATGTATTTTTACAATTACATTCTGTTGTGTTATTTTTACAACTTTCATAAACTGTATGTAGAAAATTTTTTAACTGAAAACACAGAACTAAATATTTATATCTAGTAAGAATTCAGTAGAATTTAAAATATACCAATAACAGAATGGAGATAAAACAAACTAAAAATCTTTAAACTGGAAAAAGTTTCCATTCTTCCTCGTGGTCAGTAAAAGGAGTGGCTCTGCACATTAGAAGTCTCAATTTGCAGTACTTAATATACCAATCCTCCAATTGGTGTAGTAAACCAATTAAAAATGAAAATTTAAGGGTCCTAATTGAGCATAATCAAGATGAGAAGTTTCATAAGTTTCAGTGAGGGTTAACATAACATTAATCTCATTTGCATTTGTTAAATGTCTATATTTAAGACATGAAAGACAGAGCATATCCGAAAAATGAAACATGCCTGCCAGATACTGTTGCTTAATTCATGGAAGGTATACAAGTGAAGCAACAGATAAATGACACATACTGCATGTAACTCACAGATACTGCCACTTTACTTAAAAGTTCATTTTAACAAATGAACAAAAGAGTTCTAAAACTGTCAGCTGCTTTATCTGTAACTGCATGAGTTTATTGAGTCTATTCCCGAGCCATACCTATCACACCCATTCAGTTACGCAAAGACAATTCTTAATGAAGAAATATTTTCTAGTTCAATCTGCTCAAGCCCTGCTACCAATCTGTATTCAACAAAGCACTTCCAAATTGCCTGAAGTCAAGTTTTCAAATTGTAGGCAAACACGTTGGAGGAAAGAAACTCCACTCTTCCTGTGCCATACCTTGTTTCCCCATACTTCAAAGTTTGAATCGTTTCTCAGGAAGTATTTTTCACATCCCTTGTTAAGTCCAGTTCCATCTGTGCCTTAGCCTTCCTGATCCTATCCTTACATATCCAAACTGTACCCCTGTACACTGCCAAGGTTATCTGTCCTTCCACTTGCTTCCACTGGCTATGCATTTCCTTCCTACTCCTCAGCTTAAGATCCTTGCTCAGATCTCAAGACATCCCTTCCAATCTGAAAAACATTCCTGACAGTGCTGTAACAGGCATCAACCTGTAGGTATAACTGCCAACATTTACCAGAATATGAAGTAAAACTGGGGGCGAACACCAATACAAAAGCACAATGTACTTCATTATCATACTTTCTAAGCAGCATCATTCTCAGCTACATAAGCCATCTCAGTGCACCAGGGAAATCACTGCACACATATATCCTCACTGCTCTCTTAACAGACCTCTTGCAACTACCTACTTCTCTCATAATTTTTAGAATGTTATTTTGCATAGAGGTGTTTACTCTTCCATGTCATATAAACGCAGTCCCGCTTGCTTAAGTTGGAGTGTGTGTGTTTCAAAAATGTGGTATTTACAGTGCAAATATGAGTATGGGTAGAGATACTGTATGTTGCTGAACAGTCTTCAGTAATTCCATTCTATAATACCACAGAAAGATATTAAAGTTTTCGTTTTCTGAAATAGTGGAGTAGTATGCTTACCCTGGGCACAGTAATATTTCGTAAGGTGTATGCATATTGCAGCACTAACTTAATATTCCAAAAGTAAATCTTGGTGTGGCTCAATTTAAAACCAGGATTATACCACTGTAACACAGTTTTCAGTTGATCATGTACTGCTGCAAGAATGGGATCAAGTCCAAAGCCTCAAATTTAGTGCTATGACTTGACATGTTTTGAAATTCTGAGCAATGCTATCAAAATCACAGCACATGCAAGTGTTCGGGTTCAGTGATAAAGTTAATGTAGGTATGGACACACCTCTGTTACAGCTCTACTCATGGAGTTCAGTCCCCACCATCCGGAGGTTTCAGCCAAACCTTGTTTTAACAGCAAAAAAGTTTAAATGACATTTATGTAGAAGATGTTTAACAAACACCTAACAGAACACATTATCTGGTGTTACTAGGTTATTATTGATACTGGGCAGTATGAGCAATATTGTGGCCAGCAGGACCAGGGCAGCATTCATCTCCCTCCACTCACCACTGGTGAGGCCACACCTCAAATGCTGTGCTCAGTTCTGGGCCCCTCACTACAAGAAAGACATTGAGGTGCTGAAGCATGTCCAGAGAATGGAGCTGGTGAGAGGTCTGGAGCACAAGTCGTCTGAGGAGCAGCTGAGACAGCTGGGGATGTTTAACCTGGAGAAAAGGAGGTTCAGGGGGGACCTTATCACTCTCTAAAACTACCTGAGAGGAGGTTGTAGCCAGGTGGGGGTTGGCCTCTTCTCCCAGGCAACCAGTGACAGGACAAGAAGAAATGGCCTCAGGCTGTGCCAAGGGAGGTTCAGGTTTGACATCAAGAAGAATTTCTTCACAGGAAGGGTTGTCAGGCATTGGAACAGGCTGCCCAGGGACGTGCTGGAGTCACCACCCCTGAGGGTCTTCAAGAAACTGCTGGTAGTGGCATGGTCTAGTTGACAAGGTGATGTTGGGTCATAGGTTGGATTCAATGATCTTGGAGGTCTTTTCCAACCTGAACAATTCTGCGATTATTCACAGACAAGCCTTACAATTGTTCATCCAACCAGCAAGTCGCCAGCTGCCTTGTATATGTTGTGAGATAGATGTTTACACTTAAACACATTCTGAACTCTGAGCATTAGAGTTGACAAGCAGACTGTGTAAAACTGTATGAAGTTGCTATGTTAATACCAGCTGGCTTTAAATGTCCCTGTACACTGTGATAAAATGCTTTTTTGGTAATTGCATTGCCATCACTTCAGATTTTAAAACGTTCTCTAGTTAATGACAAAAATACTACTGGGCAATAACAATGCATATTGTTTTCACACTCTTTTCATCTTCAGTCTATCAGAGTAAATTGCCATGAAAAAAGCAGATGATGGAAGTCTGTTTCTACCACGACAAGATCCTTATCTGCATAATTTTTTTTAAAATTATGAATTGAACTTCATGAAGTGTTTTCCCTCACAGTTTGCTTTGCACTCAATTTTAGGCACACAGTACTTTCACTATCTGCATTGTCTTCCTTGTAACTACAGTACCAAGCAGAATCCTGAATATCCATGAGGCAACTCTGGTCTGTGTAGGCTGCTCGTCTCACTGGAAAAACATATGAACAGCACTAAAATGGAGCCACCAGCTCCACTTAGGATCATGCTGCTCTTGGGTAGACTGCAGAATGTTTCAGATTACAACACATGCCCAGTGGACAGTGCCTAGTGAACTTTGGGATACGTCAGGAAGAATTTCTAATTATCAGTATTTGAAAAATACTACCTGTTCAGGCCAGCCTGCTTAGAGTATTTTCTTTTGATGAGGGACATGAGCAAAACATCTGGAAGACTTTTATAGCTCCCATCCCTGTTTAAAAAAAAAAAAAGCTATTGTCTGACTTGATGATTCACGGTTGTAATTTTTCTAGTAACTGTCAACTTTCTGTTGCCAATTATTTAAATATCAAAATAATATATTTGCCTGAGGCAATAAAAAGCAATAAAAATAAGAGTTGGCAGTTATTGCTTACATTATAAAAATCTTGATTCAAAGAGTTCATCCAATTAGTAAAAGAATAAATTGCATGGTGTACCTTTTAGCTAAAGTGTTTAATGCCGTTTTCATTTAGACTGTATTTGTGTTCAAGTCCAATAACACTGAGTGAGAGTGACAGGGATCCATTTTGTGGCTCTTGCCATCTGGCACAGAATCCCTTGGAAGAGTCAGAGAACATCTGTTTAAGCACCAGATGCTCTCGAGGCAGACAGACTACTTGTGTGAGGGGCACAGAGGGTAAAAGGTCAGTCAGATGGGAACCTCACTGGGCTGCAAGATGTCTCCTCCCAAGCACAGCCTCTATACTAGCAGCATCCAGGCTTTTTAGGTTTGACTTGAGCAAAACACCCATTCCAGACCACTTCTGCTCCATACCAGTAGCCAGAAACATAGGAGCTGAGTGGAAATTTCTAGACAGGAGGGAAGTTAAGGGAAACAAAGATAATTTAGAGCAAATAATAAAAGTACCAGGTAATTCTGTTGCTGAAGGGAGTAAGGGAAAGGGACTATTTGATTATAAAAAGGATGCTGCTGCTGCAGGTGAAAGGAAAAGAGACTTTCCTGTATCAGAAAGATGAAAGGAGCAGGGAAGATTGCCTGTCAAGAAAGAAAGGTGAGAAACTGTCGTAGGGAAAGGAGAGTTGCTCCTGCAGTGCAGGAGGGACAGAAAACTGAAGCCCAGGTTAGTATTTTAACCCAAAGAACCCAGGAAAAGAGTATCTCCTGGGGTTTCCTAAATTCAGATGTCTTCACTAAGTAGAGCAGTACAGTAATAGCGGATCAGTGCAACAACGCAGCTGCTGCAATTACACAGTACACATTTTGCAGATTTTACTTCAGTATAGTTCAATTCTGAGGCCTAGATCAAGTGTTTTCACTGCAGCAATTCCAATGATAGTTATTCCACAAATCTTTGGTTTCCAAAGAGCAGATATATCAGGTGGATACTTGACAAAGCACTCATCATCCTTCACCGTCCTTTTGTCTGTCACACATGGTAGTGCCAGGTGGCAGAGGCAGTGACGCATCTCCTTTATAAACCTCTCATATGGAGTCAGCCCTTTCTGTTTGTCTCTGTTTCTGCTTTGAGTCTTCCTG
The DNA here is from genome assembly GCA_013397175.1 of Platysteira castanea. Taxonomy (NCBI): domain Eukaryota; kingdom Metazoa; phylum Chordata; class Aves; order Passeriformes; genus Platysteira; species Platysteira castanea. The sequence goes on from VYXC01010949.1 coordinate 619,357, forward strand.
TCTTTCCTTACACTGAAGTGCCACCATAAAGCCATCAGGAGCTCACTGTTCATTCTGATCCTCCGTCTCCTACTCTTCCATCCATAGCAGTTACTCCTTGAGAACACCCCAGATGAACTGACTTCATGTAGCCACCTGAATCTGAGGAGAGAATGTTTTCTAGGAGTCTCTAGCACCACTGCTGCTTTGACTCTAGTCTGTACCAGGTAGAGGTGCTAGAATCTCTGGATGGGACTGCATCTTCCTGAGACATGGGATGAAGCATAGAGCACATGGAGAACTTCAGGATGGAGAGGCTTACAGTCAAAGCCTTCAACTATGAGTTGGCATTGTGATTTCACCATGCTCATAATAAATTTCAGGTGCCTACAAATTTGTTGGTTACAGTAGGCAAAGGTATAATCAAGACTGCTGAGGGCATTTTTCAGACCATATTTTTTGAATAGTGTATACATAACTCTATATGGAGAACATCTTTTCCTCACGTGAAGCAATATGATTTGATCAAGTCTTGAACCTAGAGGTGTTCACATTACTCATGAAAATGCCAGTGGAACTGGTAATAGAGAGACAGTGACCACCGACAGTGACGTCAGTGGCAAAGACTTATGAGGTTTTATTAGTCTGAGATGGTATGAGCAGACCATTTCAGCAGTACCATTTCAGCATTTCAGTTTCATATTCCACATGGAGCAATACAATATAGTATGATTCCACAGAGGTTCCCTTTGTTATACTAGTGTTGCAACTTCACAAAAAACCAACCAAACAAAAAAAGGCAAAACACCATTAACATACTTAACATTTGTCAGCTGTGCTAAGGTACTACAAAACTAATACCAGAGGATTATTTTGGGAAGATTCACCTGGGACTCTTCCTTCTATTCTGCTCAAGTATTGAAGCAGCCTGAAAACATTTCTAATTTGACAACCTAAAGCAGCAATGAATAACTAAAAAGCTTCTCCAAACACTGTTCTGGTGAATCACAGTGTAAAACTAGAATTTCAAAGCAAAAATCTCCAGAAAATTTCTACAACTATTATGGGAGAAGTTTCTTATTCATGCAAGCCTTAGCAAATCTGTATATTAATTCTGGGGGCAAAATTTTACTTTGCAATTTCAAAGGAATAAATAGCCCTGCCGTTGCTTTATATCACTTTTATAATATTGCTTTAGAATGTTATCATAATTAATAATAAACTTTCCATTGTCTTTTAAAGTGAAAGTTTTACTTTGCTAATGTTAATTTTTATAGTATTATCAACCAACCTGCAAGAACAGAGGGGTTGGTTTTTTCCAGTAAGATATACCAATATCACTGCAGAACTCAGTTAATTGACACTGAAATTATTTTTCCCTCAGCATCTCAGATGGTAATTGGGTCTCCACTGAACATCTTCATCACTCATTGAGAAAAGCTTTTTAACATGCATATACAGGGAGATATGATGAGTAGTCTGGCACAATCATTTTCATCACTGAGTAGCTGTTGTGAATTCCATTTTTGTAAACAGAAGCATAAAACTGGAGGAAATCTCCACAGCTTTCCTATGCAAACTCTTGCTCCTGAGCTATCTACAATCAAGATATTGAAAAACTGAAGTACCATTACTATGCCAACATGGACCATAACACCAACAAACCTTGCTTCTCCCAGCCAGACTAACAGACAAACCCTCCATTCTCCTAGGATTCCCAGGTTCCAGGCTTCTACCCAGCCTACTTTAAATTCAGCTTCCTTGAATATAATTAACCAAACCTCACATTGTTTATATACATATATAAATACTAGAATGAGGTATCAAAATAAATTCTGAAATACCGCATAATTAATTTGCATTCCGCAAAGAGAACATACTTTAAAATAAGTGGTTTTCTTAAACACCATAATTCTGGAATATCAAAGGAATGAAATAAACCAAAATCTTATAAAGTAAAAAAAAGGCAAAACAAAACAAAAAAGAGACCAACCCCCCACTATTCAGCCTAAAAGCTCAGAGTGAGGCAGAATGTTTCCTCTGTTCCAAGCTCGTGATGGAGAATTCCTCACCACTTTTTTTTTCTTTCTCTCAAATCTGATCCTGTATGTTCATTCCTCGCAGATCTTCTTACTAAAGATGACAGAGAGACTAAGATCTGTATCTCCAGATCTGGCCAGACACAGCTTTCCCTAGAATGTGTTCCCCCACACTAAGCATAGCATCAATAGTCATGTCATCAATCACAGATGCAGAGCAATGAATATAAATATGCTTATTTCTAAACTTGATAGCTTGTTGATACTTGAAAAGAGATAAATCACTCTACAAGTACCTCATAAATAACATTCACTTACAATGAAAGCATTAATAATTGCAATAGTATGTATGAAGATCTACACAGAAGGCTATTCACCTATCATAGGGTGTAGAAAGAAAAAACTAATAGCATGAACAGTTCAAAAACTCTAAGACACAATAGACTTAAAAGACATAAGATTCTGTGGGGAGGAAAATGTGGAATCACACTAAAAACTTGTGAAGTGAAGCTGTGAATCCATACGCATTCCACTCCTCCGCAGATACCGGCCCGGGGCTAGTATACATCTGAAAGAGGGTGTCTGTGTGGAGATTTACGAATTAACTGCACTTCGTTTTCAAAAACTGCTATTCATCATCGCATGGTGTTTTCAACGAGGGCAGTCCAGCTAAAATGCTTCAGCTGAAGCCACTAAGTATTTGCTAACTTGATACTGATGTCAATTCCACGGTGGAGAAAAGCACAGAAGTTAAGGACTGTGGTAGGCCAATTTCACAGGAATTTTGCAGAGAACACTTATTTTCTGACTTTTAAAACTCCTTTCTGCTACTTGAATTTTCCTACAGTTCACTGTTCCTCTTTGTTTATACTAAAAACATTGCATCCTGGTTTATTCTCTACTGAAATATGCTGCTAATCTATACCAAGTGGGAAAGATGGAATAATCTTTCATATAGAACATAATCTGCACCACTGGTACTTTTATTTATATTTGATAGATTGAACAAACAAGAACAGTTCTGTAGTTGTTTCCACTTTAGCCTTCTCTACACCATGATGAACAGATACTGTTAAGAATAATAGCACACCATGTTTTAATATATGGTGCATTTGTAACTCCTGGTAGGCCTTGAGTGTTCCTGCACAGATGAGCATGTTTAGGAATGCCTTGTTTCAAAATAAATATTAGAAGCTTGAGTAATAAATATATAATTATTATCTGGATAAAGATGCCTAAAATCATACTGCCTCTGACTATAATTATAGTAACAAAAGTATCGCTGACTGATGAAGAAATGTACTATTTATGCTGCAGGGATTGCAAATCAACACTTTTTTACACTCAGTCAGGTAAAATTCCAGTCTGCATTATAAAACTTCATTGGTATATAAAATAATTACTCATTGGTATATAAAATAACTCACCTCTGGACTGCAGTGATTAATCCTTCTGGCTTTCTCCTCCTGTATTACCTTTTTATTATGTGCTATATTATTGCCATGATAATAAACTCATCAATTCAAGACAATACTTGGTCTTTACTGGATAAAACATGTTTATGTAAAATGCGTGCTCATTGTCCTAAATCACATCTTCAAGATATCTTTCATATGTAGTTAAAACATTGTCTCAGTAGATTAGAGCAAATACTTCCAAACATGCCTACAAAGCACAACCCTCAGAAACATCTTATGTTATTTTAATATCATATCTTTAATCTTATTTTGCTCAGTATATCCCTGGAGTGAATATTAAAAAGAAGACCTATTTTACAGTTGCCAAGTGGGAATACATCATCTGAACTGCAAATTTAAATTTAAATGCTTTAGATCTTCAAGAAAGATTAAAAACGTGAGTGGTATTTTCATCTATATTTATGAAGTACTTATTGATAGAGTTTCCAGATTCTGTCAGTAGAAGCAGAAGAGCCTTCCCTCATTCAGAGATGATGTGGTAATTGCAATGCTTTTCCTGTTCTCAGTGGAAGAGTTGTGGGCTGTGGTCTACATTCAATTGAGCCAGCTTATAATTAATTTTACATTCGACGTCTTTTTGAGAAAATACAGAGGAAGTAAACTGTTCATTGTATCAATTTTCAATTTTAAAATACAAAGATTAACTCAAATGTCAAAACTCAAATAATTAAGAAGCTTCTGTGCAGACTATTTCAGGATATTTTTGCATAAAGCATTTTAATAGCATATGATTATTCACTTTTTGCCCCACAAGACCCATTGGGAACAGCACTAACAAGTGTGGCAAAATACCAAGACTGGTAAAATGATCATGGATTCCACTGTCTATTCCACCCATGCCATAAAAAGCCAAGTTCATTGCTGCTGCCCTGCTCCCAGTCTTTTTTATTTTTCTGTCCTGCAATGTTCCCTTCTGTCTTGCCTTTTTCTCCCCCCCCTCCCACTAAAATGTCTCTTTACCCCTTATTCTCTCTTCTTGACACCAGGTGTCCAAGCTGAGGGTGGTTATGAACACATGAAAACCCCATTGCAAGTAAAACACGTTGTACACCATCATCAAATGGGAGCAATGGGCTGCAGTGCATTCCCTGGGGAAAAATGGGGAAAAAAGCCAAAGCCTTTGTGGAGTCTGTTCAAAGTCTTTGTGGAAAGGACAGCCATAAAGCTGAAACCCAGGAACAATAATCCATGATGAGTACAGAGGAACATCTCCAAATTTCAGAGCTGTACTTTTCACTAGCATCAACTGTGTGTCTACAAGAGAGAATGTTTATAGAGCTGAATCATTTGGCTAAATCTGGATTAATCATCAAATCATATTATATCCTCAGCTGGAAGGAACCCACAAGGTTCACTGAGTCCAACTCACAGGACAACCCCCAAAATTACATCATGTGCCTGAAAGCATTGTCTCACAAGAAAAGATTAAAAAATATTCCTAATATTATGTTGACTCTCCCTACCAGGATGCAACTTATCTTCCTCATCAAAGAAAAGTGGGAAAGAAGAATTTAAAATTAAATTTAATTAATTTCCTGTAGCTTCAAATCCCATCTTAGCTCATTGGACAGTCTTCCCTAGCAGGAACTCTATCAAGGATCCCTGTGAATGGACAGAAGCTAAGACACTTTACAGTGGCTGCAAAGAAGGAGAAGTTCATCAGATCCATAAGAGTGTCTGCTTAATCCATATAAAACAAAGATATTGCTCAATTTTCACAAAGCACAGTGTTAGGACAGGCTACAAGTATTTGGTAAGTAAGTGAACAAATCACATAGCTCGAAACACACTGCATAGAGCAAACTCACTTTCATCTGCTAAGAAAATTATACAAATAAGAAAGTTCCTTTCTTAACTGGAGAACCATCTCTATGCATAGCCAAGAGAGGTTTTCCTAATGTTACCCCCAAAATGCATCCTATTTTTAAGTGGAAAGCTTTTGTTCAGTTTTACATTCACCTTGTACCTACCTGGATTACCAAATAAAGTCAAATCCTACAGAAAGCATGAATTTAGAGTAAACACAATTTGTAAGGATATCAACTTATGGTGCTTACTGAAGCTTGTAGAAATAATAATCATGCTGCTACCAATGATAAAATCATAGGAACAAAAAGAGCCATCGGAGCAGTACCATTGGAGTGTACTATCTAAGGCCAATTCCAAAGTACACAATCATAGGATCACAGCATGGTTTGAGTGGGAGGCACTTCTAAAGGTCATCTAATCAGGACACCTTCAACTGGATCAGATTGCTCAGAGCCCTGTCCAACCTGACTGTGAATGATTCCAGGTTCTGGGCAACCTGTGCCAGTGTTTCACCACCTCGTGAATAAATAAAAAACTTTTTTATTTAATCTAAAAAACTCCCCTTCAGTTGAAAATCATTCAAGTTTCTAGTGCTTCTCCGCAATAACATCACTTTTGCCTGTACACCTGAATGCCTCTGGTTTTTGCCTGAAAAACATCAGCAAGGAGACACAGTTGCTACATTATCAGGATACAGATGGCTTTTTCTACAAAACACTTGCCCTATGATTAAAATTAAACTCGTTGCTGCACTTCAGTATGGAAACAATGTCAAGAACTATGTGCAAACATTCCATTTCATACTAAACTGATGTTGCCTCAAATGATTTAGAGGTGTTTTAGGGTGGACACTGAATATGATTCCCATTCTGGCACAATTTGGTGCAAGCTTATGCTATAAATTAGCACTCCAAGGCCCTCTGACCACTGTACCCATCCCAAGTGAACCTGATCCTTCATATCCTTAACTATACTGGCAAGTACTGTCTTAAACACAGCTGTACTGCTTCCAGCAAATTGGAATATTGATACAGAATCTTTGAAAAAAAAAACCAAAACAAAACCAACTCTTGATGGTTTCAACAGTGCTTCACAGATCTTAAGAAAAAACTCTTATTTTAGAATAAATTTCCAACTCTCTTTTTCTGTAAAGAAAAACCTACCTTAGCTCTGCCCTATTGTAGCACTTTAGTTTGTGGTGGTCTTTGATTTGAGGCAAGAGTGAACATTATTTTCAGAAGACAACATGAAGAAAGATCCTGACTTACAAAAAAAAGAAGTATGCTACTGTGATTAGGGCAGTTGCTTTTCAATAATAACCCTGAATATTTCTATATGTGTTCAAAAGATGTTGCTCACATCCCACTTAACCAAGAATATGTAGGTGGTAATTAGGCACAGAGCCAGTGAGTATCCAAGGAGTTTCTCTTAATGCTGTAATATCAATTAGCACAAAATATGCCATTACTGAATAGAAGGGGAGAATGGCCTAATTTATACCATAAGGAATTAGAAGAGGAAAAATATACAGTTATTTACATAACAATGTTTGCCAAGCAGTGAAAAGCTGAAATAGATGGGTGTACAGCACAAATATATGTTTCAGATGAGCTTTATCAAGTCATGTAGGCAAGACGGATAAAGTTACTAAGACCAACACAAAAGGAAGGCAAAGACAACAATATTTGCTTAAAGGAATAATCCTGCATGTAGAATGAAGGAGCTGAATGATCATCTTTTCTGTCACTTAATTCCTATTTTTCTATGCATGAAGAAAAAGAAACATTATTAGCCACTGATTTTGTTCAAATCCACCTCTTTCAGAAGCACCAGTTTCACACTCTCACAGACACAGCTACAAGGGGTTGCTGGCACAGGAAACCACGTTGACCCTTCCAGCAGAAATGCAAACCCTGTTAACAACAAAAGCAGCAGTACAGCTGACAGAACTACCAACTTACCTTTGCTACTGCTGAGTCTCATACACAACCTGCCCATGAAAACTTTCAGCAGCTATTTTCTTACACTACTAAATAGCATCCCTACTCTCACTCTTGGGACAATCTATTTCAGCAAAGAGATTATATTGTTTAGCATAGAAAGATAGGTTTTTTCCAATTCATGCCTGAAGAAGTGGGGTGGCAAGGTACCTTGTAACAAAATTTTGATCATTCAGATAAGGAATTAAGGAAAACGAGGAAATTGTCTGAGTTCACTAGGCCAATTATTCAATAAGCTCTAGAAAGATCATAATTAACATTTGTTGGATGATTCTAGGCAGTAAAATGCACTGCTCTCTATCATCAGGGGAAAAAACCTAAACAAACTGCAACCAAGTCACCTAAATTTTAGTAGAATGTTAAAAAGCTAAGAGGCTGCATGTACAGATAATTGTTACCTTGTCCAAAATTTCCATTTATTGCAAAATTTAAGAAAAAACTGAAAAAGTGACATGCCAGTAAGTCACTGGAAAGTTAATCAGCAAAATCTTACATCAACTGGATGTAAATGCATGGTTAGCTCTTATTTAGTAACAGCTAACTACTTAAAATTGGGTTTGGAGTAAACTTGAGTAAGTGGAATTTTGACATACAAACAAACATGCTTAATGGAACTTCAGAGTGCACCCCAAAAATTTTGAAGCTTTATAAACAAAGACTCATCTCCTCTCCAAAAGATTTAGAAACAGCACATGCAGAAAACATAGAATTCCATAAAAAATAACTCCCCATGCTATTTCTTCTAGAGAAATCCTAGTTTAAATTATTTTCATAAGAAGAGTGTAGAGGGCATAGAAGCAGTACCGTCAGTTTCAATATAACTTTTAAACGAGGATTTAAACTTTATGAGAATCGGCTTGAATTTACTCTTGAGCTACACTGCATTGCAAGACATCAGAGTAAACTACCTGTAGAACACCTGAGGCAACACCTAAGGCACTGAAAAAAATTCTGCTTTAAATTTGGCACACAACTAATACCAAGCAGAGATTGTTGTTCAGAAGTAGGTTTTCACCAGGAAACTCTAATCAATTAAGCAGTTAGGACATGTTGCAGAAATGTCAGTTTTAAACCTGCTGAAGGTTTATTCTTGGTACAAGCAGGTATCAGTCACAGACTGCAACTCTCTGAGCATATCCACTAGTTAAAGCACAGGTAGTCTCACTGAACCTTCAGCTTTGCTCACTCAAAGTAGAGAGCTCCTAAACTGCACACCCATCACAGTATCAGAATAATTATAACTGATCATCTACCCTTATGCATACAAATGAAGCCATGGTTTCTATCAGACCAAAGCTCCTGGCCAGAGATGAAGGGTGGGATCTGAAAAGGGCCCCACAGCCTTACATGGGTCTCCCATGATGACTGACCTAGAAGCCTGCTCTGTTTAGAGTTTCATTTACTTCACCCTCTCCTACAGGACCAAACACGCATATACAAATTTACTATATCATACATCGAACATTAACACTCTGCCTTACCTCCCTTTGTGTTCCTGAAAATGTTCATGTAATAAAATATTGTCTGGTACAATAAGTTTCTCCTAAAGATGCACATGCAGTACAGCATAACAAAACGGGCAAGCAGTTTGAGAGCAAGTATGTCACAAATACATCACAAAATCCTTTTCCATCCTGAAGTATCTCCCCACTTAGGCTCCCATCCCTAAAGAGATTCTAACAATTTTACTTTTTTTTCTTTCCTCATGGATAACACAATGCTTAAAGAGTGTTTTCAACATAAAACTTTTTATCAATAAAAAACTCATCATCACTGTTTACATAATTTGAGAATACTCTGAATACAAACTTTTCACTGGAAACCCTTTCCATACAAATTTTTGGGTAACTAGACCCTTCACACCAACCACTGCTGAACAGGTTCTGAAAAATCAAAATCAGCCATGCTAATTGCAGATCCTCAATATTTCAGTCTCCTTGCAGAAATGTAATTATTTTTAGGCCATATTCATATCAGTGTGTTAATTATTCATCAGGAAGCAAAGTAAAAGTTACAGTACTGACTAACACAAGCATCTACAGCATTTTATGGATGATTTTAAAAATCCACGAAATAAATGCAAACTCTGAAACATGAATACCTTTGCTTCAGTTTTAACACTGAAGGGCAGACTCCTCCTCAGTTACTGCCACTACTTTTAAGAAGCAGAATTCGGGATGTTTTATTTCTTGTCTGGGTAACTGCATCATGTTTCACCCAGTTTTCCCATGGTATATATAACAAAGACTTAAATCTCCAAAAGTTATGTTGCTATATAAATATACATGTAGTAGAGGATGGAAAATGTTCTAATTGAAATTTATTATCTACAAAATGAGGAAAAGCTGCACATGAATAGGAGTCTGCACAAGAAATGGAGCTTCATCCCAACCCCAACCCTTTCAAGTCCTTGAAAGAAGAAATTTCGCTTTTACAGAAGGAATTAACACCCCCTCCACCTCCAAAGGCAGAGTCAAAAGAGAGAGGAAGTTCACTGTCTACTTCAGAGGAAAAGGCACATGCTATCCCTTTTGACACCACCAACTATTTTGGTTTATGAACTCCATGAGCTCGTAAACATAGTTATGCCATAATTCCATGGAAGACTCTTTGTGCCCTTAACATGGCGAGCATAGAGCACACTTTAGGACAAAAATAAAAAGCTGAACTATGGAACTGGTATCTGACCTAGTCAAAGGAAAGTTCTGAAGCCATTTCACCTCATTTTGAACAATGAAAGACCTCACAGGACAGGGAAAAGCATCTAAAATTGCACATCTAAAATTGCACAGTTGACTACAGTGTGTAGTCAGCCTTACAAAGCATACTTCATTATACTCCAGTTGTTTAAGTAGAAATCACACAATATCTCCATCTTCCATATAATTTGCTATAAGTTTTCCTACAAAATTCAACATCTGGTCTACTAAATTTAAGCACAGAACGCTGGAATTAAATACACAAGTGAAAGACACTTGAGCTCATAGCAGCATAAGAATGGAAAGACTGAGTCAAGGAAAAAGCTGAAGGCAGAGGCTCTGCCAAAAATGTGCATTTGTGCTTCTGCCAGTACCACACAGGTTGAATAAAACTCAAATGTAAACAATCCCATTTTTAAAAGATTCTGCTTGGTAAAAACTTCAAAGATCAGAACAGTTAGAAATCAAGCAGATTTATGTAAGTGCATTGTGAAGTAATGGGCCCTGATGCTCAATAGAAAATATGACCTCTGACCTAGTGAGAAAGTACACTTTAAGGCTTGGAATATGGTTTAAGTATTATTCAGGAGGATGAATAAAAATTGGCTTAGGAAAGCAACTCATCAAAGAATGTTTTATATCAAATTTAATGAGTTCAGATTGAAAATGCTGGAAAATCTACAATGGTGACATTTCCCACTTTTATTCAATCCAAGTATTCAACTGGGAAATAACTTCCAGGAAACACCTTACAACAAAATTCAGATGAAAATCATGACCCAGTGGAGGTTTCCTACGATCTTTTTTTGACTTGTGTTAAGTCTCAATCCATGCATTTCTATGTCTTAAGAGAACAGTTTAATCTAACTTCAAACACTTTGCATCTCATAGTCTGAAGATATGAACATATTTTCATATTCAGATGTTCCAAAACATATTTAGATGAAAGCCAGCTGAAATGTTTAGAAACTAAACATTAGTGAGATGAAGTTGCCATGAGATTTGCTCCTGTTATCTTTGAATGTTAAAAAATAAATAGCCCTCAGCCAACACACACCAGCAGTAGAACACACTGTGATTGTTCTGGCCTTATCATTAATGAAGAAAAGTAACACGTTCCTAGTGGTGTCCATCACCTCTAGGTTAAAAATTGCCTTAGTAGGCACAGCAGCGTGGTAATAATTTCCAATTTAAAACAAAAAGATTCTGAAAAGATACAGTGAACTACAGAATAGAAAGCTGTGCCAGACAATTTAACAAACAATCAAATACTTAATAGTAATAGCAGAGAGCAAGTTAAGATGATAATGAAGTCAACATGTCTTTGTTTTTAAGTTTGAATGTGCATTCTTACTGTATTTCTTCAAAGGAATAGGTGACAGTTGATTGAACTTACTGGGATTTCCAAGACTTTCAACAAAATTCCTCCACAAAGGTTTTTAAGAAAACTGAGGTTCCAGGATATAAGACAGAAGACCTGCCAGGGATAAAGCCTTGCTCAAAAGACATAGTAGAGTGGGTAGGACTAAATACTTAGTCCTCAGAACAGAACCCACATAGTTTGGGTGGGATTTGTTATAGTATCTATGTTCTTCAACACATTCACAAACAAATTGGACAACATACTAAGTAATAATATGAGTTTGCTTATGATATGAAGTTCATTAGGGTAGTGGCTGACTGGCATGGAATAAAATTAGTAACTAGACAATAAAATGATAAATGAAGTTGAATGTAAGTGAATGTAAAACAATTCATCTGTATTTCAAATTTTAAATGATGAGACCTCAGCAGGCCAGAAGCCAGCCCCTGTGCTTAGGACACTACTTTGTGAAGAACCACCTCTTTTTCTTTGTTTTCCAGTCTATATAGCTGCTCATTAGGTGACACAGTGGAGGCTAAAAGCCTACATGGATCTCAGAAGACAAGAGCATGGAACAGCACCCATCAGGGCTAATACCTCCACAGAAAACCTCTCTGGCTCAGGAAATACTTAAGTTAGCAATTACTGAGTATAAGGAGAAAATTTTGGGGTGCTATGTATGCTTGCTCTGATCTGAGTCTCTCCTAGGCATTTCCTTACAGCTACTGTTGGACACAAGACAACGACGTAGATAAACTTCTGATCTGGTCCATTATGGCCATCTTTGATGGTGACATACTGCAGCATAATAAATCTCACCGCAGAGAAACCCAAACCTGGGATGTTGCAGGACAGATACTTCCAAAGGAGATGGGTGACAAATCTGAAAAGGGCTCAAGTGCACAAAGGAGCTACTAGGATAGACAGGGTGTCACTGGGATCTGATGGCTGTGCACAGGCTGGGGAATAAGGGGCATTTTTCATTCTTGATATTATAGAGCCTTTGCCACAAAGTGTAATATCACATATTATTTTTATATACTTCAGCACTGGGTATGATCCATAATGGATGACTTTCACTGAACAATCAGACATAAGCAACAAATAAGATGTGGGGCTTAGCATCTCAAATACAGAAACCCCAACCACAGCTCTTCCAGCCCTTCTGAAGAAATTCCCCAAGGTTAGCCTGAGGCTGGATTACTTGACTCCTGCTACTATATAGCAGGAGACGACGAAAGAGGAAATTAATATTCCCAATATAGAGTTGATGGTCACTGCCTCTGTTGCACAAATTTTAAGAATTACCACACCACAAGGACTGCACCAAAAGCCATAGAATGGTTACAGTCACTACAATGTACAGCTCGAAGGGAATTTCTTTTTCTGTTTAAATAGTTGAAGAACTTCCTAAGTTTTCTTGGTCCAATACAGTGATGAAAATGTGCTACAAACTTTGCATACTTTTTCTATAAAACTAAACTTTGCATTGAAACTGGAAAAAGTTATCCGAAAAATTTCAGCCATATTTTTAACTGAAAAAGTGCACTAAAAATACAAAAGTTCATTAGAAAACTAACACAACAGCAAGTTGCTAACATTTTCAAAATGCCTCTTAAGCACACAGAAAAATTTTAGTAAGCTTCTTTGTTATTGTTGTTTTATGTAGTCAGATCTAAGCCAGAAAAATCAGATGTATTCTGTACTATAGGTATTTTAGTTACCTGCTAAATGATGCCTCTGGGGGACAGCCTGGAAGCTAAGTGAGAAGATTAATTTTTGATGCCCAGCTTAGATACTAGAAGAGCACAAACATTGCTTTAAGTGGAGAATTGCAGCACTAAAAACTCAAAAGTGCAACTATCCCTAAACAGATGCAATGGACTTCAGAGGTTTCTGTCAGGCAAGCCAGCAATGGGAAAAAAAAAGTTAAAAGTCATTTGTTTGCAAACAAAATTTTGTGTCAAAATCCTTTCATCTTAAATGTTTATGTTTCCATTAAGAGATAGCAGGTCAACATCAAAGCTTTAGTAAGAAATAAAAATCAGAATAACTTATACTATCAGATTTGAAGATGAAACTCAGATTTGATCCTCATAGTATTTGTTTTTGCAAATGGCTCCAATTCAATGTTTATTTCCTATTACAATAAAGCATCCAGAATAATTAATACAAACATACTTTTTAAAGTTGCTATATTGTATATTACATACTTTCCTTTCCACTAGAAAGTTTGGTATTTCACCTCAAATCCACTTGTTCCCCAAAATCCCAGTCCATACTATGAAGCTATTTTAAAGTAACGTGTTTCATACAATTAAAATATCCACAAAAGAAACAACTGGCAACCTTTATTGACTAACATTGTCAGAATGGCTGAACTGAGGAATAAGAGCAAGAATGTTTAAAGGCCATTTTATGAAGTCACGACTTCTAAGATATGTCTACATGCCTTAATCATTTTGGCTGACAAGTTGATGGAAGAACTCTGCTTTCTCCAATTATAAGTTCAATAGCTGAAACAAGCCTCAAAAGGTCATGTGTAAAAGGCATAAAATATTAACCTCATAGTTTTCTGTGCAGCTTGTTAAACTCCTAGAACTTGTAATAGCAAAGACAAATTGAGCAACTTTCTGACCTTTCTTTGATAAAAAACCTACACCTATTTAATGAAAGCCTAAAAGGTTACCAATTATTTTTCTTAAAAGCCCATCTTCCTCAGACTGGGAATTTGGTACTGCACTGAGAAATTAGCTTGTGAAAATGCTTCATCTGAGTGCTTTTAGAAGAGTTGCAAATCTTTAGAAAATCCACTGGTTTGTTACCTGTTTTGGCTAGAAAAGGCAGAAGACTTGAGGGGAAATGAGAATAACAGAGAAAAAAAGGTGGCAAGAGAAAACAAGCAAGAAAATAAAAAGAGCATGTATGTATGCATTCAAGGTAGACACACTAAAACTCTGAATTAAAAGAACAGCAATCCCAATTTGTTGATCAATATTATCCAGCATCAAGCTTCAGGATATCTATTAAAACGAGCAGCAGCACAACCAAGCAGCTGTGCTTCCCACAGTGGGATGCACCAGAGTGCTGCAAGCAAAAGTGAGGCTGCAAGTGCTATGCTTATGACCTTTCCTGACTCAAAGGCCAAAGCTTAACAAACATTTTGGCAAAACTTGAACTAATACGTTTCTTAATTGACTAATGTTCTTTTTTAATTTCTTGATGTCCTCTGAATGGTACAAAACAGACATGAAAGGCTAGTTTGATCAAATAGATTTCAGTTCAAAATACAAAGCCACCTAGCTTGTTTATCATTTCTGTATATATTACATAGCTTAAAAAAAACATTTACATATGAAGGTATTTCTTTGGAAGTACTCAACTTTCTGTCTTTCAAACATTAAATTTAGAACTGATTTTCTGTAGTTAAGTAATATAAATGTTTTATTGACAGAAATTTTATAAGGACTTTCAATCAAATTTGTTACTAATATGTAAAAGTTATAGAAATATCTTATGCTAACAGGCAGTTGTTACAAACAGTGTGACTAAATCTGTATTTAAAAATTGTGCTATTTGCAGTTCCTGTAGTTACTTGTAGTTTTATTTTACAAATCCATGTTTGTAAATCTTTTTCATCATGTCAGTTTTATTGATTGCAAAATAGGCATTCATGGCTGATTGCAGACAGTACTAATAATTAACGATAAAAAAATGACAAGCCTCCATAAATATCAATCTCTGGGTTTGCTGGTGAACGACTGGCTATGAGTTTGTATCAGGAAACCTACAGATTCTGATTTTTATGAGGCTACCCATGGAGAAAGTTTCAAACTGATTTGGTTTCCCTCCTTGTCCCAAGCTCAGTAGAAACCAGATCACTCTGGCTCATTACACAATTTGCACAATTTTCCTTGATGAAAGAGTGAATAGTCCATAGGATCACAATATTTAAAAGGTTAACTTCTGCATCTTGAAAATACTAAACAGTAATTACTCGGCCTTAAGGATTTCTAGGAATAAATGTACATTTCCAGATTCATTACAATCTATTACGTCATTGCAGCTGAAATAAAAATGTGTCATCTTGAGAAAAGTGAGATCTCCAGGAAGCATCCCAATCATTTTAATCAGATTGCAATCATTTGACCAATTCTATGCTGATTATTAAGTGAATTAAGGAGCATGCAGGGGTCATGTAGGGCAGAACCCATTTGTTTTTAATGGGTTTCCAAAGTTTTATTTTGTGATTTTACTTCATTTGCCCTCTAGGCTCATTATCTCACTACTGGTTGCCAAACCACATTCTACTCTGTGGATCACCCCACCGAGGGGTGTGTTCCCTCTTTTGAGAAACACTGCCTTAATGTTTACCCATAATACTATTTTAAGGGATCTTTGATGAAAAAGAAATCATAAATGTTTACCTTTGGGGTTTACCAAGTCAGACATAAAACACTTGAAGCACACTAAGTATTTCTTGAGCCATCAACCACACTGCAGATGGGCCTCTTGTCTTCAAAAAGTCTTTAAGGCTACAACAAGTGTCCAGTATGTTTGCGTAAGAAATCACCCACAGTTCAGGTTCCTTTTAATTTCAAGCAGCTTCATAACAATTATTCTATTGCATAATTTGTCTCTTTTTAGTGTAAGTACTGTGATTTTTCTGGCGTTCAGCGAATAATTCCTTTATTTTAACCAAATAGAAGTTTCAGAGGCAAAAGTATTTGGGCTCACCTTACCCTAGGCAAGCCTTAGCACATATTTGCTGCTCTGACACAACATTCTGTCAGTGCTTCTCTGAAGTAGGATTATTTTAAATTAATACAGTTCTATAACCAAGATATATGAGTGTTACTTTCTTATTTTAAAGCTTTCTGTGGCTTCCTATGTCCATCCAAATGTTCTTTATTTTGGATGATTACTGTTCCTTTTTATTCCCTGTTGTCATGGATTAGCATAGGTTGAAGTTTTAGTTAAGAAAAAATAATCTACCAGCCAAGGAAGAGATGTTTGTTGCAAGGGGCTGTTGTAACTTCCCCCAAACCTGACAGAATCAATCAATTGACTAATTTGAATATTATTGACAGCTCTATTAAGCCACTCAGAAGCTGGTTATGCCTTTGTAAAAAACATCATTTAAAGACAGACAAGGAGGGAATCTCTCTCTTGCTTTTCCAGTCTTGGCACAGGTAACTTGGGCCCGGCCACTTGGCCCACAGCTCTGTGCAGGCCGAGATGGCCGCCCCTCCGCTCTCCAGTCCGGCCATCGAGATGAAACTTTACACTGAGACCAGCTCCGGCCGCAGCTTGGCAGAGACAGATAAGCTCCAGCTGCAAGGGCACGGTAGGTTAACCCCTCCAGTGCTGTATATTCCTCAGAGAGATGAAACCTGCAGACACCAATCCTTTCCCAGGTTAGAGGGAAAGGCAAAGGCAAAGGCACATGAATAGACACCATGATTNCTGACCAAAGTCATAGCCTGTTATCCTTTGTGTGAGTTGGATAAAAGGGGGAGGTGCTGGAGGAAAAAGGGGATTTTTGCTTTAATTCCTTCTTATTTCTTTTTGCTTTTAGTTCTATTAATAAACTTCTTTATATTCTTTAAGTTTGGTGCCTGCTTTGCGTTTCTCCTAATTCTTATCCCACAGAAAGTAAAGAATGCGAACAAACCCACTACAGCTGTGAAGAGTTAGGAAGTTACTACTGAAACCTACAGACCAAGATTTTATTCCTGTAACCTTTACAAGCTGTTGAATTTGAACTCCAGTGCTAGGAAATGCTGCTTATAGTCTCTTTTCATGTGTGCTGATTATTTTTTGTAATTCAATCATCATTATTATTATTATTAACTTTATTTTATTAATTTTTATTTTAAAAGAGAGAAGAGCAGTAAATAGAGAAAATGGGGTTTTTTTAAACATTGCTGTCATATTCAAGCGTAAGGCCATTCACTACCTAGAAAATGTTTAAAGATAATAACATGTGTGTGTGTGAGATCAAGGCCCAATTTCAGTATTATTCCATTGCTCAGAACACAGAACAACAACATGCAGCTGAGGTGTCCTCTCGTATCTTGTGGCTCCAATTATATAAATCAATACTTTTAATATATTTCCAGCCCTGCATGAATGCAATGATTTGACATTAGCTTTCATATTCTTCGGGGTTTTAGCAGTTCTTAAGACTCCTTTTAAGTAAAAGTTTGTTTATTTAAGAATAACTTGGCTTCTTTTTATAGGTTTTTCTCCTAATATTCAGAATTTGCTTTCTCCATTACATCCTACTAGACTATTATTAAAACAGAGTCTTATTCTAATATATAATAATACTATGCCAGTCATTGCTATTTTCAAGGTGAACTTCTCACGAAATTAAAGAGTTGGAATTTTACTAACATTTTCATGAACACATGCCAGTAATATCTTCCATTAAAAACTGACCTTTCTCCCTATCTTTAATTCAGCTTGCTTATCAGCTATTTCCTTCAAACTACCTGAAAAACCCTCAAAAACTAATTCCATAAGTTCAGACTCTGGATACTGAATACTCTCTTCCCCTTTGTATTTTGAATGTGTAAACCATTTCTAACATTGCAGAAGTGTTTTAGAAAAAAAAAATATTTCATAAGTGAGATTTAAATTAACAGTATTTTCAGGATGCAAACAGGAGGGTTTATGAAGTGGATGCAATCAGTATCAGTAATGTGATATTCTACACATGGTGTTTACAAGAGGAATAACTATTTGTGTACCAGTTGCGAACATGCACTTGTTTGGAGAAAATGAAAGGTACAAAACAGGTTATTTATACTGCACATTAAAGCCTTTTCCTTTAATTCTCCTGATTAGCTTCTTGGTGTATCAGATAGTCATAAAAATACTTGATATCTTTTTCTAAATACCAGACAAGCACTGCATTTAAGAAGTGAAAATAAAGACTCATACTTTCTTCTTAGGGCTTCACAGCTCCTTCAATACCATCAAAACTGAACTCCTTGGTTCCAAAAGCATTTAATTTTCACTTCCAAAACATAAAAAAAAAAAGGTTATATTTCAAAAAAATATTTATTTCAACAAATTTGCGTTTCTAATGCAAAATCTGAAAGACTGCCCCCATATTCTTTTATATCAATATATCCTCACACACAATATATAACCCTTCTAAACATAACATAGTTTCACCTGAATATTACCACGGCCATGTGTCTCAATAAATTCCCTTTTTTTTGAATTAGTAAATGTGTATCTATCAGCTGTGTATGTCTGGTAGTGATGATATAAACCTGTCAGCTAGAGGATTGCTCCATGAAGTAACCTGTCATCACTCTTTTCCTGAAATAAACTGAAGCTTTCTGGGACATCTAGAAAGCATCTAGTGACAGAATTTATTGCAATAATAGGCTATCCTGCACTAGCACAGGTGCTTTTTGTGTTTCTACTTCTTCTGAACTCCCCATCATGCCTATAATGAAATTCCATCCTCAAGTATGGAATTCACCTGCAGGTTCATCTATTAATGGCTTGTACTAGAAGTAAAATACCTTGGTGATTCTCAAATAATGCTTTGGACTTAAGATTACAAAAAATAAACTATTTTAAAGATGCCTTTTCATGTAACAAATTGCTTTTGTTCACAGCCTCTCAGTCCCACCCAGATGAACAATAAATTTGGGGGTATGTAATTTCTAGATTCGTACATCAAGTCTTTCCACAGGTCTTCACCTAGAAACAATTACATTCTATATAGATCTGCAGCCAGAAGTAAACCTGACACATATATACAAATCATCTGTAGAACCTATTCTTTTGTTATCTATCAAAATACTGACAAGCAGGAGCTCAAGACTATATCCTTGTCTTTGTGAGCAGGGACATGTTTTAAATCCATTTTAAAACAAGATAGTTAGAAATAGTTTATTTCACAAAGTGTTTTACTCTATATAAGACTTTTCCATGCTAATAAGTGATGACTCTGCCTGCAGTGATCTTACATAATGATTCTAGCTTTTTATTTTCAAAAAATGAAGGCAGCAGTCGGCTGCAACTCTCTTATCACCACAGATCAAGAATTCCCACTCAGATCTCATACTGCTCTTATACGTGCCTGTTAATATTAAAATGTCTTGGTGCCATGCCCATCAAAATCCACTAGAGATTATTAAAGATTTTCCTTTCTTACAGTCAGCTTTATTAACTGTTGCTATCCACATATGTCTATTTGATTCACTTGCACCTAAAATCATATTTACACAATGAAGTCTAAAAGGCAAAAACTGCAGGTAGACTAAAGCAATATTTGAAGTGTTACTTTTCACCATGATAAGGTGACTCTTAGAGCTTTGTTTCAATAGTTATTCAAATTATTTTTACTAAAGCAAGCCAAAATTCACCCTGAAAAAAAGTGGTGTTTGATAGCACCAGAAAGAAAAGTGAACAGTTGTATGCCTTTCAGTGTTTTACAAACAAGTGACAAACTAATGTCATATAATAGCAATATTCATATTGTATTGGCATTAAAAGTCTATAAAAGCAAAACTGATAGGTATTGATACTCCCAGCTCTCAATAAATCAATAGAATTTGATGGGAAAAATCAAGTGCTTGGTCTACCAGAAAAAGATATATAAACCCAAACACACAATTCAACCTAAAAATATCCAGTTAAGATTACATTTATTTTTCCTTATTAAAATTTCCATTGAATATCTAACTTCTTCCTTCACTGTTGACTGAGTTAAGAAGCTGTAAAACTGTATTTGCACTCGAGGCAAGGCAGCCCACTCTTCTGGTTGACAGAACATGTTTCCCAGGCAAAATGGTTTATTTTTAAATAGCTTTTGTGAGTACAAAGGATGTTGGAGTGCTAACTCTTTTTGCCTCCAGCTGAGGCAATTTGCTGCTATTACAGACACTGTTTCAACACCTATATGCCATGCCCTTCCTGTCACCTGAGTACCAAACTGTTTTGATGAGGGACATAAAATACTGCAGAAACACTGACTGAATGTACTTTCACTATTTTTCTCTTTTTTTCATGCTGAAAAAAGCAAGTTCCCAAGCAGAAAAGCAAAAAGGGGCTAGATGTTTTCATCCATTTCTAAAAAATGTTTACCATTTATTCCTCTCTAATCAAAAAGCCTACATTTTTGTCTATAACTACAGGCTTGTCTGAATTTTGAACAAGAACAGGCAAGAGTCTTCCCAAAAAAATCCCTTTCGTGTCATATTTATTTCCCTTTGATTTTGTTTTAAATGAAGATTCTATCATTAATCATATAAATTGCAAAAGAAGATAATTTGCACACAGAAAGATAATTACATACCTTATACTGGATAAGGAGACCATAAACCAAAATGTTTTTCTTCTTAGTTTCTCTTGCAAATTTCTTGATCGTAGTTAGGTCTTCCATCCCAATGCTGAAAGAATCATTTTCTGAAACATCCAAGTGCACCTGCAAAAGAACAAATGAGGAAAAAACAAAATCCACTTTTTCCATAGTGTGCCATTTTAGACTGATGGTTTTTAGTATCTCATTTTTATGTGTTAAACACACAGAAAAATACAGACTAACAAAGGCTTTTCTTAGATAGCTTCTATTACTATTGAATTCCACTACTTATACATTTAGTGATATGAAAACTATTTCGTTTCAAAGCATAAAGAAACCAATATGCCAGAACATGTCATGGATCTTAAAAATATTCACTTAAATTAGAAAACAAATAACATTCTTTTATAAGCTCTAGACTAACTTTCATAGGGGGTTTTTTTGTTTGGTTTGTTTTTTTACTATAGAAAACATGCCTTTCTTAAGCACCTTGAAGGTTTTCAAGACAGAATTGCATTTTTTAAAGTTTAATTGGAAATTTACTATCCTTTCAGTATAGCATATTAGTTGCCTAAACGGGATTAATTTCAAGATAACCCTTCAAGTTTAAAAAGCAGAAACTACCTCAAAAGAAGGTAGGGATATGACTGTCCTGAGCTCTTGGGCAGGGAAAGGCAGGTCTCATTTCCATCAGGGATGCTGCACAAACATGGCAGGTCTTAAAGGACCTGAACTGAGCTCAAGAAGCATTTGGACAATGACCTCAGGCACACGGTGTGATTCTTGAGGTGACCCGTGCAGGGCCAAGAGCTGGACTCAGTGATCCTTGTGGGTCCCTTCCAACTCAGAATATTCTGTCATTCTGTAACTAGTATGTCCAGGGAGGCACCAACTAGAGCTCAACCCTTTCCCAAGGCTTACATGTTCCACATCTTAATCAATTTATCTTACAAAGCTTCTATTAGCTGTAGAAATCAAAGTTAAGGATGATGATTTGTACATATAAAGTTTCAGTATCTATTAATAGTAGAAATACCTTTACCCTTAGAAGAGAGAAAAAACATTTTTCCAGCTGAATGACTCCATCACATGAAACTTATCTGTGACCACTACACAGAGGTAGGAGTATAGAGATCTTCGCAGAGACCAGTGCTTAGGAAAATTATTTCAAGTTCTCTTTATACTTTATGTTCCATTTATACTGACAGAAAATAGGTCCTCATGCATTTTCCCTTGCAACATGTTTTTAAAAAGCTGTTTACTGTCTAAATGCAAACTCACCAGAAGCAAAGCTATTGTCTTCTACTACACAAGCAGACATTAAATTTTCACACACCATCATTATTTTATTTTCTACCCAAAACAGGGCTAAGCACTACTCATTAACACCTATTTACAAGAAATTATAAAACCTAGTAATTTGAAAGAAATTAACCTAGCTCCTCCTTACTATTAACCTCTTTGACAGCTTTAAAAAGAGATTTTTCTCAAACTTACTTTGGTGCTGAAATGCAAATAATTGCAACTACAGAGTTGAAGTATTTTTTTTCTAACCCGAAGCAAAGCAAAAACAGAAAAATCAAATCCATTCATACCATCTACAAATATGAAAATGTATTGCTCAAAAAAGTAATGTCAGTATAAGGATAGAATTCATCTGGTTATAGCATAATTGGAGAGGATACTCGCTGGATGCAAACAAATAATTGCCTGAAGTTTACCTCTGTGCTTCCTATTTCTCCTGATTTCTCCTGTAACAATTATCTTCCCTTTTGTCCAGATACAGTAGTCCAATTGCTGCTTCAGCTTACAGATGCCACAAAACAATCCAGACAGGCACCAGGATAATGGAAAGACTTTGCTTCTGTGGCAACTGATAGGTGGGATTATGGACAGAAGTCATCGTGTCCAGTGCAAGCTCATCCTTTTATTGGAACAATGCTCCTTGGGCTGCTTAAACAGAGCATCTGGCACAATAATAACACCTGTCATTTTTACAACTAAAGAAGATGACTATGGGAAGGAAAAAACCCTTTTTTTCTTAATTATCAGATTATTATGAATAAGTTTTTTTTGTCATGAAATCAAAGAATAGACAAGAACTTTCCAATTACCCAAATCCAATTACATTAGACTGTTCCTAGTTATGAGTTGAGAATGGAAGCAGTTAGCTGCTCTCCCCATTTATCCTTTCAATTCTTCACTAACAGAGTTTTATTTTTGAGAGTAGAAAAATATGTTTCTCTTACAGCTGCTACCTAAGATCTATGCATTTAAATGTCATCATACTGCTTAAAATTCTGATTCACATTTATCCAAGAAATATTAATATGTCCTTTTACATTGAAAGAAAGTGTATTATAGCACTTTTCGTGAACAATTCATTCAGGTAATATGTTAAAAAAGCATACAGGAAAGGATAAAGTTGAGGAAAATCCCACTCATAAGCCTTAGTGAAGAGGACATCCAACACTGAATTCAATTAAAGACTGCTGAAGAAAATTTCTGTCCCCCATACCATCTGAAATGAGTTTTAGAGATCAGAAGTTTAAAGGACTTCAATATTTCCCAGTGATTAACATGAGACAATGATTTTTTAAGCTAATTCTTTAGTCACCTAAACCATACCTTCTAGATCTCCCTTTTTTCCCTTCTGGTGTTTCTAACAGATACTGTGGTACTTCTATCAAATGAAAGTGTAGCACCAGATGCCAAGTGCAATTAGACAACATACTTTTAACAAATATATTTCTATCAGTGTTTTAAATATTAGTAACTGTTTCCACCTAATTATGAGATTTTTTTTCCACTGCCTAGTTCTGGGAAATGTCAAGTAGCTGTCAGAAAAAAAACTGATGGATCTGGAAAATAGTAAAGGGATTAAATGTATCATTTTCTCCTAAGGCTATTTTAAAAGATGTTCACCTAAATAATTTGTGCATGCTTCAGGCAGCTCAAGCAAGTACACTTTCATTAAAAATGGTAGTGGGTTCTACAACGACTTCAAGATCTAGTATCTTAGGGGCAAAACTTGAGTTTCATAGGGAGATTTTGTAAGAATTATTTGCATTCATACCTATTTCTTAGGAGATATTAAGACCAGAATATTTATAGCTACAACTATTAAACCAAAGTTTTCACATTCCTAGCATCACACTAAAAAAAGTATTTAATTCAAAGTCTGGACTAGAAAGTGCTATCAGCTGGGCACAAAATCAGCATGCTTTTGACAGCTTAGCATTAGCTAGTTGATAAGTGATTCCAACTTTATCTTCGCACCCTCAAAATTCAGCACAGACAGAAATGGTTTTTTATATTCTTGATAAAGGACTAATGAAAAACATTTTCAGTCCAGAAAAGAGCATTTTACACATCCAGTGGCCTTGTAAATGACCAACAGAATTAGAGACATGTAACTGCTCTGATTATGAAAGGCAGAAATAATTTGTCTTTGAAAATTCAGTAAAAATTAAAGTTTTATCCTGAAGTTCCTCAGAAACAGGGTCAAGAAAAAAAGATGGTCTAGAAACAAAGTGCTAAATATTGATGTTCATAGAATCACAGTAACTCACTCCAAGAGAACAGCATACAGTAGGTTAGGATATAGTAGGTTGATAAGTTAGGCTCTACAGAAGATCAGGACAAGCTGGATACATGGGCTGCGGCCAAGGGTATAAGCTTCGAGAGGGCAAAGTGCCAGGTCCTGCATTTGGGTCACAACAACCACACCCAGCACCACAGGCTGGGGCAGAGTGGCTGGAAAGGTGACCCATGGAAAAGGACCTGAGGGTGCTGCCTGACAGTGGCTGAGCAGGAGCGAGCTGTGCCCAGGTGGCCAAGAAGGCCAATGGCATCCTGGTCTGTATCAAAAACTGTAGCCATCAGGATGACACACACATAGAAAAAATAAAGCCACCTAACTCTGCTTCAACTGAGCATTCAAGCACAGGCTTCACAGCAACCCTAAGCAGAGACAGAGCACAACAGCAAGGCAGGAACTAATAGCTCAATACAACCAGCCAGCCACAATGAGCCTTTCACTGAGATATGTAACTAACAAACTGTCATTTGCTAGTGTCAGTTTGTTTCCTGACAGGATGCAGTACATTTGTTGAAGTGCAAATGAGTTTCTTTGGAGACCAATTTGCAGTCTGAATTTACCATTTTATTCTGAGTTAGCAGCAGTTCAAACATAGTCTAACTTTAAAAATGTTTATATTAAATATTACTTACATTTATATTAAATATTATTTTAAAATATTTAATGAGATACTTTCTACAGTAACTTACAGGAGTTACCTACCGAAATAAGGACAACTGGATATAAGAGAGGAATATTTGACTTTTCCAACATATCCACTAGTTCCTGGACTTCTTGAATGGCACACATTCTATCCTAAATAAAAATAAATGTTTAGAATTACTGAAAACAACAATTATTTCATAAAAATGGAATTCAAAGATCTGTTATTTATCAAAAAAAGAATATACATAACTTTTTTGGTTTTCGGGGGGCTTGGTTGGTTAGTTGCCTGCTTTTAATATACTTGTAATGATATTGTCTGGAGAAGTTATAGATGTTTGAGAAAGAATGAAATTACCCTTTATATACATATAAAAACAAACAAACAAGATTGAGGGTCTTGATTGGTCTCAGATATGGTTCATCTAAAACCAACCTGTTCCCATCCAAGGACCCAGATGCAGATCACATGGCATGCACATGTCCAGAATGGGAAACACTAATTTAGACCACTGTAGCAATGAATGCACAGTTAGATGACTACACGTATGACAGGCCTCTCCTTAAAATAATTCACTTCCATACAACATCTATGAAAGGAAATTTTGAACTACTTCCAGTTTTATCCCTCTTGTTTAAGAATTCATGGCTGGTTAACAACACCGTGACAGAAGCATGGAACCAGAGGAGAATGAACAGACAGAACAGTATCTCAAAGGTCTAGTTTAGTGCACATCAGAAACACCAAGCATCGGAATGGACACAGCACATGAGGACAGAAATAACAAACAACTTATTACTCAAATATTTAATTATTATTTACCACTACTAATAAGTTTAAGTGCAAAATAAAAAACATGCATCCTTACTACTTACATTTACACAAACAAAATTGTAGCACTGTCCTGAAATGATGTGTTGTAGATGGCTATAATTTTTGCTTAGAGATACTGAAATAGATTCAACCTGATTAGACAAAATAAAAAAGTCAAAAATTCTCTTTCAGCCTTAAATGTCTGCTAAAGCTTCCCACACTGTGGCAGATTTTGTTCATTCAAATTACTTAAAACTGGCAATTATTATTTCCACTACAAAAACTGAAAATTGCTCAGAGTTTTGGGGCATTCAACAGTGAAGCACAGAGCCCAATGTATGTTGAAGTATACTGCTTAGGGAAGCCACTCCAGAAACAGCCATGGAAACATCAGACATGAGTGCTGCTGCTGGGGTCAGGATGCTCCTCTGTTTCCAGGAAAGGAAACACTGTCCATAAAATGATCTAATGATTTTAGATGTAATTCTGAGGAAACCTCTATAATATTCAAATATATACATTTTGTCTTCATGAAGTTAAAACTTAAATAAAATAAGTGTGCATGAAAGAACAGGTGCACTGGTATTCCAGGATTCTGCCCAGAACAAGAGTACAAGACTTGCCTAGACTTTCTCCTTGAAATAATTTCCTCAACAAATATTTTAAGATATTTTCTTAGGCACAGACATACTTACTTTGCAGACTTTAACACACACTAAGTAACTATCTTATCCCAGTGAAAATAAAAAGTAGATTTTACTACATTATCAGCTTCAGGATTGCCTTAAGTAAAACAGTAAACCAGGTAGCAGAGGGTGAATCTGTTCCCTAAAAGAAGATAACACTTTGAAGCAAATGAAAAATCTTGAAATTCAGGAGAAAAAAAACCTTCATGTTGCTTCCATTAAATCAGCAAATCCCACTGTTTCAATGTACAACTGAGCTTTATTTCTGCCCAAAATACTTATTAAGTATCATAGCACGTAACAGAAGCAATACACTTGTGTGTTCCCTTAAAATGCCACTTAATCCATAATCCAACAGAAGTTCCAAATACAACATTTAAAAGGGCTTTGTAGTGTTATGTAAAGCTGTATTTGTTAATTTCTGTAATAATCAGGAGCTGATTTGTTTGCAAAGGAAGGTGATTTGAAACCAAAAGGTTGATATTTATGCTCTAAAGATTTTAGAAACATTTTGGGCTCAAAATTTAATAGCATAGCCATAAATAGCTGACATTTAATATTTTAAGATTTAAAAAAAAAATCACAGAAGGTATGAATTACTTAAAAATACTTGGCAAATGCAATACTCTGGGGCTCACCTGGCTTATCCCTAATATGTTCTCAGCCTTGCACATACTTCGATGAACACAAGCATACTGCAAGCCAGTATCTTTTCAGAAGGTATTTGGAACATGGTCCAAGGCAGAAGGCCTACTTTTATTTTGTGCTTTGAGATATTACAATATGTGATGCTTAAGCATTGCTGAACATTTAAAAATTCCTTCAGTGTGTCAGAATTTTGATTTAACTTCAACAATTTTATTAAGTACCACACTAGTATTTTTTAACCACCATATTATCCAGCAAAAAATGAAATCAAAATTCTCTGTTGGAAAAGTAAGCACAGCTGCCTAAGTAGAAGCTTCAATAAATTATCAATTAAATAAAACTATTTCTTATTCTATTTGCCATTTAATATCCTATGCAATATTAGGATTTTTTAAATTAAAATTAATATTAATCAATGTTATCAGCTATGCAAGACAGCAAAAATTACCTAAAGATGCCACCTTGGTAAAGAGTGATTGCATAATGTTTCATAATATTTCGGTGCTTAAATAAAAAGGAGTATATGGACTTGCTTAATTACTTCTGGTCCTTGTAACAACTGATATTCTTTAATGTTTTTTTAGTTATCAGATGCCCTGTACTGAATTTTCAACTTTATTCAACATGCACTTTCTAAAGATCAAAAATTAATACCAGGACAATTGGAACCTGTAAAAGTTATTTAAATTATATCAGAATTAAAAATCACAATTCACACCAATGCAGCAGAGGACAATGCAATCATTAGGAAATTGGTGAATTTCTACTAGTGAAATGCTAGTTCTTTTTCTATTTGAACACAACCAAATATTTTTATATGCTGCTCATGGATAATTATCAAGTCACAAAAATGGCACACAACTTCATCCAGTTGATTCCATTTCAGGTGACAGCAGCACTTTGTCACTAAAGAAACAGGAGTACATCATTTCCAGTCACAGAAGAAAACACCTTCAGCTCCCATTTAGGTTTGTTTGCTTCAAAAGAAAGGGCTAAATAGAAAATTTAAGGAAAGATTCAATTTATGTCTTTCACTGTATGGTATATTTAACAGAACATTCATTCATTAGTCATACTGTTTAAAGTAACACTGATTTAAGTACTGTGAAAGTACTTCACAAGCAACAACGTAGCCTTAAAATTTTTTTTAAAGCTTTTCTTTTCATTTTATTTATCGTATTAGTTCAATTTTTAGGTCTTTTTCCCCCCTGTTATTGGCATTGTCATGTTATTAGAGCGTCTCTCAGAAATCCTTCCAACAAAATTTCTTTTTAATTCTTCTTTAAGAATATATGTAGAAGTTAACAAGTATCTCAGAAATAAATACGGCTGCTACTGAGAACTGGAGTATCAAAAGTATCTAAAATGTTAAAATACTTGTCCCAGATAATATGTGCTCTACTGAATGGTCTCTTATTTAGATTAATTACCTTCCAATTATCCCTTCGAAAAGGCCCAGCTTTCAGTGTGGTACATCTATGTTGTTTAAAATAATTATTTTGCATAAAATCAAGTCTTTCTCACGCAAGGTGCTGTGCTTCATTTGAGAACACATAGGCTTGTGCACATATTCTTTCTAAGGTTAGAAGTTCTGTATAGTGGTAAGCTTAAAAATGAACTCAGAGATTTTGTTGTTTAAAAGTATATGGGAAAGTGGTGTCTTCCTACTAATAGCCGAATAGTTCACACAGAGATGAAAAAGAGAACGAGCAATGGATCCGGTGTCAGTGAAACGGAAATGTACTTCTGCCCCATCATACAGTTATTCAGACAAGAAAAGATCTTATTCAACCCCGCTCATTTTTTTCACTTTTAGGTGTAGACATTTAATAGCGATAAAGCATGATTCCATACTAAATACAATTCTTTTCAAAATAAAACTGTAAGTGCAATGACAAATGGCATTCCCAGATATAAAACATAAAGCCATACAGGTTCATAGAGAAACATATCCTTCTAATAACTAACACACCATGCAGAAGATCAACAGATATGAATAAAACCATTGCAGAAGTAACAACATGCAAATCAGAAAACCTGTCTTTTTGAACAGCTATTCCCTGTATGTTTCTCTGGGTAACAGGAACATGTGATATCACCACATAAGAGATAATTAAGAATCACCCCAACACCAGTCTAAATTTAAGCAACTACCAAATGTTAATCACCTTTAGGAAAATGGAAACGTGATAGCTCTATTAGAAATAATAAAGAAAAAGAAAAAGATAGTTAAATGCCAGTACTACATTCCATCAATATTTGAAAGCAAAGGCTTCAATGAGCATTCACTGTGAGGGAAATGTACCCCTATCTCTCTACAAAAAGGCTGATTAATTTGATTTTGCATTCATAGCTCTGCAGGAAGACAACGTACACTTTAATTGGTTCAAACTCCAAGTCAGACTTCAAAGTAACAAAAGCATTCCTCTGTAACATATTTATAACAATTTGGGCTTACTGAACTCATAAAATCTAAAGAAAATTGCCTCTCTGTTGTCTGGGTTCAATTTCTCCTCTAATCTAATACGGACATTTTAAGTGGATGTGTAAAATCCCCCTCTACAGCACAACTGGGAAGAAGATGCTTCCTTCTTAGTAACTTCCACACCTGGTGTTAATCCCTTCTAATAAATACTACAGTGACACAGGAAGTCTCAGTTACTGTTTTCACGTTATTTAGACCATTTCTTAGGAGTAGTAGCAACCAGAAATATTAAATTAATCACTCAGTTGAGAGCCATAGAGTTGTACTTACTTTTATTTGGCTTTTCAGAGATTCAGGAAGGAGAAAACCTACTTGAGCAAGAGTTTCCTTCACATTGGTGATAACACAAACTTCTTGTGATAGGTTGTCTGTGATCAAGAAAAAAACCTTAGTATTTAATGCAAAAATAAATTAATCCAAATTACTAATCTGATAATCATTACCTTCAATGTGCATATTGCTGTTTCTTGACAGAACCTTTTCAACAGCTGTAAATTTAAAGGCTACAAGGTATAGTTAATGTAACTATGTAATTTATATAACATACATCTCAAAATTCAAATTATATTTTATATGGTTTTGTACAACATGAAATCATTACATAAGGCCTGTCTCCAAAGCCCATTTAAATCTATTAAAAGATATTTCTTCAGGTCCACATTGATACTAGATGACAATCAAGAAAACTTTCTGAAAATTTCATCTCTCTTATACTTCAACAGATTGCTAAATGCAGTGTCTGTAACACTGAGTAAATAAAGGGGGGAAAAAGCAAAAAAACCCAGGAGATAACCTAAATCCTATTCCCAACAACATACACTAAAAAAACGCCAAAAAAATTTATTAATGATACTGTTTAAGGAGACAGCAGATGTAACTGTTCACCTCAGTGGCAAAGAAGTTGCAAAGTTAATGACAAAGATCTTGGCATGGGCAACTTCCTAGATCTTTTACTGGTGGGGCCAAATACAGTATTTTGTTGTTATCAAGGACAATAGTTTCAAGTTATTGCCTGATCTGTTCCACAAAGCCAGTATTTCACAAAATTAGTAATTTCTCTTCATATTGACTACAGGTTTTAGATTCAGTGAACATTTCCCTTTCTTTAAGCCAACAAATCAAAATTCAAATCTGAAACTCTCAAGTCTGTTGCCCTGGTTTTTCCTAAGTCTTCTGTTTTAATCTTGGAGTCGGAATTCTTTCTCCCAGTTTCATGTAAATAATAGCCAATGTTTACTTAACGGTACTTTCTGTTTTTCATTCCTTTTGTGATAAGAGAACTTCGATGAGCATCTTTCTTCTCCAGTGGGATTGGGAAGGAAGTGACATGTCCTCCAATCCCTTGTGGAGTTGGGAATTGTATAAGAATGTGACACATGTAAATAAAGGGTCTTTCCCCTCCTTTCTGCTGAACCTGGCAGGTGTGAGAGCGTCTTTACTGTGTTTTCCCAGACACACACGTCTAATTCAGGACTTTATCCTTTAGATGCTGAATTAACACACAAAACACAAAAACACTTTTTGGGGGTAGTCATTCTATAAGCAACTGGAAATTTCATAAATGTACAGCCTAATTATGTTTAAAGCAGACTTCAATGAAACTCCAGGGACAGAAATATACCAAACACCACCACAAAATAAATTAGGAGTGAAAGACAAGAAAAATCATAAAAATATGGGCTAACTGGTCTTCAAACAAGTCTGGATATAAACATACATATTTGTTGCATGTGGAAAGTTATTTCTATAATTACATACCACACAATAAGTTTAATCAGATGCATTACTTCAGCAGTGCAGAAACATCTCACTTTCTATTGTAAACTCACAGACTTCTTTACAAAAATAGACATAAAGACCTGAAAATTAATTTTAAAGTTGCTATAGAAACATTATTGGAAAGTGACTTGTGATTTTTAAGCAATTTTCTGTGGACAGGAAAAGTGAATTAACCACTGAATCCCAAAAGATAATTAAAATGATTTTTTGAATCACGGATATTTATTATGTCTAATATTTATAAAATGACAACAAAAATAGTGGTGGCAACTGACTTTGTATTAAGTTAGCAAGAATGGGGAGGGAAGAAGAAATAGAGAGAACAATAAACATCTGCTTATAAATCATCACAATCAGATGGAAGTGAGAATAAAAAAAATGCATGGCCAGTTCTCACAGGACTGGAAATCACAGGATACCACAGCTGTGGGAGAAATGATCTTCCCATAGATTCACTGGGCAAAAAAGTATACTGAACATGCATCACAGTTGGCTTCTACTTAATACAGAATAACTTTACAGTCCAAAAAATGGGAAACCATATTGAATTAATTTCTTATCAGCAGAAAGAAACCAGTGGGTAGATTGAAATCAGAGCAAGAGCCATTTGAATTTAATACTGTACACAAAGTGCAGATACAAAATAGATATACACAATAAACCAGACTAGCATATCAGATTTCAAGAACTCAGACTCTATTGAACTAAGTAATTTAATGAAGAAGGTCAGATTGGAGCTATTACAAAAATCCACATGTGGAAGAAGGCTGTGGAATCCCAAAACGCACCATAACTTAGGCTCAGACAGTTATTTTTAAAAAGAAGTCTGTAATCAACAGCAAGTGTCAGACGTATTCTCACAAAAGGCTGCTCAAAGGCTGCAGCTATAAAAACCCATCTCATTCCTCTCTCCAGCCCTCTTAGATCTCTAATTTCCTGTAATATAAATGAGAAAGGAGAGGCAATTACAAAAAAGCAACTAAGATTTTCAGGTTGAATTTAATAAAGAAGAGAGAAAATTCAATGAAGTGTGGAAAACTGTATTTTTTACCCAGAGGAGGAACGTAATGTTATACTGGGAAAATATGTTAATAAAGTAGAAGAACATTAAAGTAGTGATAATACCCACATTGAAAAGATGCTGCATGCTTTTAAATTATCAAGAAAAGGAGTAAAAGAAATCTGGGAAATAATCATTTATAAAATCATTATAAGTAAAGCAACAGTTCTTTTCTAGTTGAGGTTTGACACTCGATTTCCATTTAAATCCAAACCATTTCAAATGGTCAAAAAAGATCCATGGGTTAATTTAGACTGCACCTTTGCTGCATTGTGGGAACGAAGACTGAGTGGAGCCCTCCTCCCCAAGACTGCCTGTGTCCCACGTCTGCTAAGATGATGCAGCTCTGTCACTCAGCCTAGTCATGCTGAACCCAGTGAGCACAGCTGGAGTGCTGGCTCCTAACTCCAGGGATTCCATGAGTTTTGCTGCCTGCCAGTAAAGCTGGCTGTGTGCAGCATTTCATTCCTGGTTTTCAGAATTCTGTTTGGGTGAACGAAACAGTCATTCTGGAAAGCCACGACATGGCCATGTCACAAAGAATTTTTAATACTTGGCTAAAAAACATTTTGTTTTCCATTGGACTGCTGGATAATTGAGGCTGGAAGGGACCTCAGGAGGTCCCTCATTCAAACTCCTTCTCAAAGCAGGATCACCCATGAGGTCAGGCCTGGTCACTCAGGCCTTTTCTGCTCTGATGTATAATCTCTCCAGGCAACCTGTTCACCGCTTGGTTGTCAGTCAGGGGTGAAAGAGGTTATTCCTTTCTTTGAGTTGGAACTTCCCTTGGTTGGGTTCTTGTGTTTCCTCCTGTCCTCCCACAATGAAATACAGTTCTACTTTACTTAACTACTGTCTGCCATAACTTTCTTTTCATCTGCCCAATGCTTTTAAAAATTGTTTTCTCACTATTACATTACATATCAAACCCTCTACCTTGCTTTGGCTTCCTCTTTCTCTACTTATTTAAACTTATTATTTCCCTGGAAATTTCCTCTCCCCAACACACATCACCCATTTACTGCCAGCTTCGTTCCAGCTGTACCTGATAATGGAGTAGTATTCCCCACTCACATGCATCACATTTGATCCCATCCACCACTTTTAACATACACTCAGAGCATATTTCTTGCATGAAATAAAAAATCATTAAAAGTTTACACTGTCAAATTTAAACATTACATTTCTCTATCAGGAGTTTTCTTCATTAAAGCTAAATTTGATACAAGATTTCAGAATTTAATCCATTAAACCACTTTTTTCCCCCATCAGAAAACTTGATTTTCAATTTTTCCAGGCCTCCTTTGATATCCTGAAAGCTTTAGATGACATTATTATTCATCAACACCTGCCACAGGCTTTATCCTAGGATCATACCCAATTATAAATTAAAATGTGTGCATGTTTATGGAACTACCATAGTTAGATGATGTATTAAGTGCAGTCTAATGGAAGACTTAGAAGTTTACCTTGAAGAGCATGCCACAAACAAGAAGCAATTAAAATAATACTTAGTTTGAATAAAGATAATAAATATCACATCCTAGAGAAATTATATCATAAGAAAAAAACCCCATCTGAATGGCAAATAGGTTTTAGCCTACAGACATAATTTTTTTCTCTTAATTGCACATATATGTGTGTACATACACTTGTTTTTGGAAACATGCTCATACCACACCACTCTTAGTCTGTTATTACAATTCCTATTATTTTGGAAGCACATCCTATTCATCAAAATACTTTTGAAGTTTGCAGTGAATTCCAAGCAGTAAATTAATTTATCAGAATTCCATTTGCACTTTCTACATAGCAATGTCTTGACTGGTCTGGAAATTCAGTATGGTTTCCCCTGGCATCTTTAGAAACATCTTTGTTATGAGATGCTACCACTGTAAACAGAAGAAAAATTAAACAAACACTGCCAAGCATTTAGTTCATTCATGTTCAACAGAATGAGTTGAAATTGTTATTTGAATAATACAGGTAACCAAAAACATCTAACAACTTTTTTTTTTGTTTACCTATTCCACATGTCTCTGTAGCCACAAAAACTAAAAACCAAACTTGACACTGCTCCTACCAATATTAGTACACAGGAAAGAAAGGAACATTTTGTGGTAGAAGGCAAGAAAAAAGGGTTGTTTTCACCTGACAGTAGCTATGCCAAGGAGTATTCCCCACCTGCCAGTCTATTTCTTTGGCTTAGAGCAGAGAACAGGCACTGGTTCATGAGTGCACCCATGAAAATGCAGGCTACCTCGCCTAAGTTCTCTGTCCTTTGCTCAACAAGGCTTATCTAAATTTTTATTTTTATAAAAAAATCACATGGTTTATTCACAGAACACAAGTCATAATATGTAGCTCCCAAAAGTCATAAACAGTTTGAAGGCATTACAATATTTTTCTTGGCATTTGCAAAAACCATCATTTTATCTACATCAATAGATACTTCTTTAGCCAAATCTGAGGGCCAGTTATCCAATCTGCAAATGTATGCTCTTGTGAAAAAGTTATTTATAAAGTAAGGCCCTTGAGAAAAGAAAAACAAGGAGGAGGAGGAGAGAGAGAGAGTCAAACTCTAAGTTACAAACTTCTTCTGAGAAGCACCGTTTAAAGTTTACATGTTGGAACTAGCAAAATTATCTACCTCGAGGGCAGTAATCCTAATGGAATCTTTTTAGGATGTTTTGTATTAGCCTGATCTTAACTACATTTCTAGATGAGTCACCCTTATTGTAAGACAATGTTTTCTTACTTCAAGACTATTAAAAATAGGCGTGTGCCACCTTGTCTGCATACTCTACAAGTTTATACCTGTGTAACTAAAGAAAAGTATTAAACTCTTTTTATAAAAGAGTTATAAAAGAGACTTGAGGGAGTGAGGAAACTAAAAAGAAATGTTTTAAGAAAACCGTCTCAAAAGAAAAATAACTCAGTCTTTTTACATCAATGAAATGTTTCTTTGTATTGTCTTGAATAAGAATAATATGCATGTGTATAAATATCTAAGGTAAAAAAAGATGTATGTAGGGATGCATGTTTTTCTTACTTCCACCTGATTCAAGTTTAGCAAGCAGAAATTTGTCGAATTCCTGAAGAAAACCAAAAGTTTTGATCACTAATAAAAATATAAACTGCAGATGACACGAAATTTGGAATTGCAGTCACAATATCAAATGTGTACACTCAAAAGTTCTTAATCACTACTGAATTCATCCAGTGAGAATATGTGCATCCAGGACAGTAAACTGGGTAACTTAATAATAAAGAAATCAGCTTTGAAGACTGAAACAGCAGTGGGGAGCCACCGTGAGGCCAGAGCCCTTAGTACTCTGCACACTCCTAGCACATACATTCAGCTTCTGGGACATCTCCAGAGGCCCTTGACAGCAAGATGGTGTTCAGAGAGCTGGCATCTTGCAACTCAACTTGACAGCCATGTAGGACTTCCCCCTCAGGCACTCTACATGGCACAAAAAGTGATAAGCAAGTGCACATCACTTACAAGAGCACATATTGATAGAGCAAGTGGGAATGGCTTCAAACGGAGAGTAGGCTCCAATTAGATATTGTGAAGAAATTCTTTACTGTGAGGCTGGTGAGGCACTGGAACAGGTTGCCCAGAGAAGTTGTGAATGCCCCATCCCTGGAAGTGTTCGAGGCCAGGCTGGATGGGGCTCTGAGACACCCAATCTAGTGAAAGGTGCCCCTGCTGATGGCCAGAGGGTTGGAACCAGATGGTCTTTAAGGTCCATTCCAACCCAGGCCATTCTATGATTCCGTGATTCTACAATACAGCACCACGTAGAGGGTTTTGAATTTTTAAGAAAAGCAGACGCTGTCAGATAGTCAATTACCCAGCAGGTAGGAAAGGCCTAAGTGAACATGCCTTGGCTTGTAGGATGGTTGCCATTCTCTAAGGTGACGTATCCTTGAAGATTTCCCATAGGTACAGCACAACTCAGCAGAACATAGCTAATAAGATTCCTTCTGTAAAACTAACCATAAGACTAAATGATACCATACAGGGGTACATCAGGATGATGCTCCAAAGAATAAAAACATATTCTCCCCTTTAAGTGTGGAATGAACTGTGAATAGAGCACCTGCCTAATATTAATTTACATGGTTCAACTGTCCGCTACCAAAATAACTCATGCTATAGCGACCTGAAGATCTGAGATTTGAAGCCTTTTGAAGGGCACAAAATAGATAAGGCACAACTCTCAAACTGCTGTCTTGGAGAACTAACAGTGCCAATTCAAAACCCCATTAAAGATAATTAATTATATAAGATAACTCTGTTATGCAGTGTCCTAATTTGCTATGGAGGACTCATTATACTGCTTGCATAAGGAGCAAAAAACACGCACAGCTTCTGCTTCCTCAACTCATGCAATGCAGCAAGAAGCAAATCTAAATTTCAGTAATCTAAAAGTACAGATTTGCATAGAAACCACCATAATAAGACTACTGCGGTTACTGAAGCAGATATACTGCATGCTGCCACAGCAAATGGACAGAGATAAGTAAAGAGATTAGCTTGATTGACCACCACGAAGGTCTTCATTTTTACTCTAAACTACACAAGCTTTTTATTATAAGCAACAGCTGAAAAAGATTGTACTGGCTTTAAGGAAAACAAAAAAATGTGATAACATTACATATGCTAAGAAGGCTATTGTGTTGGTGAGGCACAATTTCTGCTTTGTAAATTCATGTCAACTACTCCCTGCCACCCTCTTTTCTTCAATAGGTTTGGAAATCCTAAGCTTGAAAGCTAGGAGTGTGGAACTTCTAAGAATCCTACAAAAAGTAAGACTTTCAAAAATCCCAGGCTTCTAGCTATGAATATGAGAGCCCATTGCCTGTCAGAACCATCAATTTCCAGGCTTCCCAACCCAATCTTTTTGATTTTTGCCTGAAAAGTTCAGTTAATTAGTTCTAATAATGCATCTAATATGCAATATTTGCCCACTGTAATAACCAGAGTGGACAACTAGCCACTCACTCACCGTGGCCCAATAGAACACAGGTTTTGCTCTGGTTTTCTTAAAGAGGAACTGCATTCTTTTCTCTGAAAAGGTATTTTTAATCCAAAGTGAAGTCCCTCTGTCTTCATCAGTTTCTGGGGTTTTACTCCTTTACTCCTCAGTTCTCAACAAAAGATCAGGCAAGAGTCCCCTGAATCACTGCCCATCAGTTTACAACAACCATCAGTGTGCTCATTATACAGTATTTGAGAATTCTTACTTTCAACATTGTTTTTAGAGTGAGTCAATCTAGATAAAGGCTAAGTCCAGTCTTTATGTTAAACTGCTATGAAATCACTGCCACCAGAAAAAAAAAAAAAAAGATCAACAAACTGTTCAACAAGATATTTATAAATTAATGAAATGCCTCAATATCACATAATTGCTACATCAATTTAGGCAACAACTGACTGTATGTAAAACAGTGATGAGCCCTAAAGAGTTAATATTTAATTTTCACTCTATTACGTAGACTAGAAAGATGGAACATATTCAGAATTGATCTGAAAATGAAAGAAAAAAATGAATTGTTTATTCTTTATAAAGCCCTTCAAAATTAATCTCTGTTTGACTGTAACATACACAGCTTTTTATAAGGTTCTGTATTGTAAGAGAAGTAATAAATATGCGTAAGACAAAGATTCCAGTAAATAAGCTAAAACAACTTGCCTAAGCACATTTTATCCATCATAAAACTTTTCTTAAAGACATTTCAAACAACCGCACACAAAATTCTTAATTAGAATCAGGAATATGCAAACTGACAGTCTCAAGGACAAACACATACCCTTAATGATCGATTCAGCTGCATACAGATCCCGCTTGTAGGTCACCTAAAGGACAGACAAGGCTCATTAGATTTAACACAGCAGAAAGGAATGTAAAAGCAATAACACAATCGCCCTGAAGGCAATTCTTTACATTTTAAATACCGTAAACAAGTGATATTGTCAATTTCTTAATTTTGGTAAAATATCACTGGCAATTTATGAGAAGAGAGGTTGTAGAAAGTACTGGAGACTTGAGAAAACCCCTTTTCCAAATACTTACATCTGCTTAGAACTCATTTGAAACCTAAAACTATTTTGAATACTTTGGAAAATCAGGAAAACGTAATAATGCATCTATTTTTTTACGTATCAATTCTATTCTAATTTTATGGCAAAACAGACTAATTTTTAACAGGACTTGGAACCATAAAGATGACAGCCAGTGAGAAACTTTGCTATTGCTTTTACTAATACAGGTGCAATTTTTCAGTAGTGCAAGACTATTACTGTTAACAAGAGTCCAGTTAACCAGTGGGAATCACTGAGACTACAAGTAGAGTGTGTGAGCTTTCAGAGAATTAATAAACATCAAGTTCTCCTTGAAGACATTAATCAGATCAAGTTTGATGAACAATAAGATGCTGAATATTTACTGGGTACTTGCAAAAACACTCTTTACATCTGTCTTTGTACCCTCATGGTGGCTGACAGTCCCAATCATAGACTTTACAAAGAAAATAACAGAAAATTAAAGTCAGCATCTACCCAAGACTTTAACAGTCTTTGCTAGCACTGTCTTCACCATAACAAGCAGTGACTTGAACTGATATGACTCTTAAATATTTGTATTTCTTTTTACTGTAACTTCCTTTAATACTAAATAAAATTTTACCGGATTTTCTGATTTTTTTTCTCTGGAGTCTGAATAAATATTTCTCTCTTTTTGAAATGAACTGAACAGGATTCCAAAAGCTTTAGTGCTGCAAAGTAAAGCTTACAGCAGGACACCGTTAATAGTATCAGCATCTTAGTCTCCAAGTAAGTGATTATTTGGTTTTAACATAAGGATTCTTGTAACCACTTTCCTTTCAATCTCATAAATTAAGCTCTGTATTGTAGTCAGAAACCGAAGAATAACATCTCACGATTTCCCCAATGCAATATATTCTTTTAAAATTCAAAACTAACTTAATTCCCTACAGTTTGTCTTGCAGGAGGAGCAGCCAGAGAATCAATCCATCCTGATAAATCTTAGGAGTATCCGTTTACAGACATTTACATTTCTACTTACTGTTGGGAAGAATCAATGTCTTGAAGTTAGATTTAAGGATAGAGTGACCAACTAAGTGTCTGATTTTGCTGCAAAGTTTCTTTCTATTCACCAGATTCTAGAGGGCATTTATATTGAATTTTCAGTAAAGTGTAACAGATTATAATCCCAAAACCTTTCAAGAAACAAGACTAAGGTCTGTCAGAAATGGTGTCCCATACTCTTAATATTTACATTCTCTTTGAGGTGTAAAAGTATTTTTAAACAGCCTGATCTAAAAAAATGGTAGGTGCAGTCTTCAAGAAAACAGCACAGGAAAATAAAAAGAATGAACCTTTAAAAAAATCTCTTCTGAAATTCTGAGACAGACATCAGCAAATGCTTTGTTTCCTAGAGAAATAAATCATCAAAGACCATATCACATGCTTCATATGTATTTCTTTCATAATCTTTGATCCTATAAGCTAATTTCAGATACGAGCTCCTACAAGTTTTGTGAAAATTGCAGAGTTCACAAAAAAAACCCTTCCAGATACCATATGTGACCACCCCTTACCAGTCAAGGAGGAAGGGTTTCTCTACACCTCTCTCAATTTGAGTAAGATGCTAAATTCAATTCCCTGATTGCTCCCTATTTATAACAGTTGCACAGAGCTTGAGCCCAGATTTGTCCATAGCATTCTAGATGCACTTGTAATACTAGAACATCTCTTTTCTAATTTCATATTCTTGTTTCTCTATCCATGGCTGACATATGGTATTTTGCCCATATACAGTGAAAACTTGCTGTCCTCCGTGATTCCACATTCAAAGTCACTGCCTTCCAAGAACAATCCACTAAATATGACCTATACTTCATTTGTTTCTAAAATCAGTTCTTGATATTTGGCTGCAATGAAAAGCATACTTTTTGTTTGCTAAGCGGTCCTTATAAATCAGTCCTTCTGATCAATTATATTTTTATTTACAAATCCTTAAATCTTTGTCTGCAAACTTTATCAGACAACCATTAAATACCTCAGAGACAATAACGGCTTCTGCAGAAACTGGTGAGACATGGTGAGAATTATCTTTTGAAATATATCAATTATGTAATTTTTCATCTGTTTAATGAGAACTAGTACAGTTACAGTCATCCTATTTTTAATTAAGATGTCATGTAATAACAAGTCAAACTTCTGCCAGTTTTATGTTGTATCAGCACTACCATCTTTATCAGCCAAGATTATAGTCTTGTAATAAGTCTTGAAGTCAATTTCACAAAATAACTAAATTCCATGTTGGCTGACATTAATTACATTAATCCCTTGACTTCTTATTAATCAAGTTTTGCCTGTAGCAGTGTGCACCCTTTTGTTTTGTTGATCAATATCCAACTCATAGGCTCCTAATTACTCAAATTCTCATTCTTCATGTGACAATATTAATTTTCATTTTGTCCTCTTGAACATCCAGTGGTCCAAGAATTTAGGAATGTTATTGCTGCAATTCAGAATATCACAAGGCCCAATATTAAAACTCAACACAAATACCTCACAGTCACAGAACATGAAAACATGACCTGCTTGTAGGAAAGGCAGAGAAGTCTTATTGAACATCACTTCTGTATAATAAACACTCTATTGTACTCATTTAATAAAGCCTCAAAAATCATCAGACGGGTTTGTTTTCCTGTGTGCCTTTTTTTGTTAATTGCCAGAATAAGTTTTCACTGCCTAGGAAGATGTTATTTTAAAAGTTATTCCCAAAAATTACTACCATGTAATGTTTAAAAGTCTTTTTCAAGCTGATTTAGCTTGATGAACAGTTCAGACTTACAAAAATGTACATTAAATGCAAAAATACAACTCTTTAGGGAACAAATACAATAAAGTTATATCACACACATACACAAACGTACCACATTTCAGTTTAATGAAGTTTTTCCCCTCTCTTACACTATGACATCATACAGATCTCCTTTGTATGGGATGCTTTCGTAGGATTAGAAAATAACCTGTTGCTTTTTAGAAATGGTGAGGATTTTTCACTCTGTCAACATTAAGTCTATAAATCTGTCTCAATTTTTTAAAATGTTCTTATACTGAATTTTTTATCTATATTGTACATACACATATATATTAGAGTACAACAAATACATTCTGTTAGTTGAGTTTACACTTTAAGAGCATACACTGCCACAGCATATTTAAGGCAATTTTACTTCCAAAGTATCAAACACAAAGAAACTGAAAATGTGGTGTTGATAGAGTCTTTCTGTTTCCTTTTTTTGCTGTCCTGATCCGAAATATCTTATAAATAGCTATAGAATAACTATCTTCGAGATAGAACTTATAAATATTTATAACACTGAAGTAATTTGAATTATTTGGTTGTTTTCACTACAGAGAATGATTTTAATTTTGTAATTTGTTCCCAGAAAAGAAACAAACGATCTCCTGCTTTAGCTCAACAGTGACTTTGAAATGTTACTTTTCCTAATGTGCAAGTGCTCAGGTAGAATAATTAGTGTTAATTCAAGAAGAGAATATATAAACACACACAACATTTTCCCACAGCTTTGAGTCATGTAATGTTATGTAGGTTGTGCACCTTATGCATAAACTGAATTCTTACAAATATCTGATCTGCTCTTTAGAGATTCAAGGTCCACATAGGATGAAACTGGTTTTTAATACTTGAACTTTAGAAACTGTTAATTGACTGCAGTCCTTCTGTTACACATCCTCAGAAACCTCAACTGAACAATGATTATTTATTTCAGATTATTTATCTGGATGAAACATCTTTTTGCCTTGTGTTGAAAAAATAAGACCGGAGCCACTGGGAGAACATCAGTTCTTGGCATATGAGATCTCATTTATCTCAACATTAAAAACCTAGCAGAAGACAGTAACAACGTATTACAAATCACCATGAGAGGTAAGGAAAGACGATTGTGTTTCTGAGGCTGATTAGTAACAGCAATAGTTCCTAATCATCTTGTAAGCAAGCATCACTTGAGAAAACTGGCAGTCTTCTGCACTTCATCAAAGTGGAGACAGAGCATGACTGTTCTTTAATGGTACTGCTCCCAGTCACCTGCCAAACACCTTGGTACAGAGTGAGCTATTCAAGAAGGAACTATATTGCTCTGTAGGCTCTAAACTGAAATGAGTACTTCCTGCAGAAACAATGTAATATTTTACAAACTTTTTCATTTTTATGCCTTTCACTTTTAATGTCTTTACAAGCCACAGAAGAAACCAATGACTTTTAGCTACAAAATTAGGGCATAGGATGTGAGAAGGTACTTTAACGACCTGGCACCGGCATCTTTGTGTTTACTGCATGTAACATATTCACTGCTCTGCACTTCCTGCAGCACAGTGTCTGCACATAAATGAGTGCTCTTGTTACTGCCACACTCTGCACAATACTGTCAACACTGAGACTGTGCTGGGTCGACCTTGGATGGATACCAGGTGCCCACCAAAGCTGCTCTGTCATTCCCCTCTTCAAGTGGATAGGGAAGAGAAAATATAACAAAAGACTCATGGGTCAAGATAAGGGCAGGGAGAGATCACACAAACCAGACTCAACTCAGGGAAATTAGCTTAATTTAGTTTAATTTATTACCAATCAAATCAGAGTAGGATAACAAGAAATAAAACCAAATATTAAAACAGCTTCAACCCACCCGTCCCTTTTCCCCAGGCTCAACTTTATTCCCAATTTTCTCTACCTCCTCCCCTCCAGTGGCACATGGGAATGGGAAATGGGGGTTGCAGTTTATGACACAATGTCTCCACTGCTCTTTCCTCCTCAGACGGAGGGCTTCCCTTCCCTTCCCTTCCCTTCCCTTCCCTCTTCATATGTTATCATTTTCCAAATGTTTATAGGCCTCTTTAAAGTTCAATGCTACTGCAATGGGTCCCACACGCTATAAAGTTCAGCATCAGGATGTTGTTGCATAAACAGTGTTGGAGAGACACCGACACTTCAACAAGTCTCTTTCAAAACAGAGATGAGCACAAGTTCAAATCCAAATGAAACTAGGGACTGGTTACTAGTGCTATTCCTTGGGGCCTGATACTGGGGACAATACTGTCTAATATCTTTATTAACAACCTGAGAAAGGGGAAATACCCTCAGAAAACCAGTAGATGACAACAAATGAACAACTATTCATTCAATATGCTCAAGGGTCCAACAATAACTTAGAAGGATCCTGAAAGCCTGGAGTAAGGAGATGAGAGAAATTTTGTGGTCTATAACAAACATAAATACAGCATCCTGCATCTGGGACAGAACGACACTGAGCAGCAGCAGTCCATACTGATGCTGAAATACAGAAAACAGCTTTACAGAGAAGGACCTTCTGGACAAGCTGAGCAGGAGTCAGCAGTGTGGAGCAGTGGAGAAAAGGAACCAGACAGGGCTGTATCAGTATGGAAGTAAATCTCATTACGGGTAATATAGGGATAATTCCCCTGTATTTGGCATTCTAGACACACCAGAGTACTGGTTTTAGTTTTGGGCTCCCCAGTATAACACAAAGAGGAACAGGAGGAAGGCAGTAGAGGTCTGCTAAGATGGTGTGAGGGAACTTGGCTTGTTCAGCCCTAAGAACAAGAGATGGAAGGTGGGAAAGGATTAATTAATGGCCATAGAGAAAAATAAACTGGATTTTTCTTGTAGAGCTTTCTGTTGGCCTTTCTTCCTTTCCCAGTGCAAGAGGCAGTAAGGGAAATGTTGATGAAATAATATGAAAAAATTCGCCATACAGGATGATATGAATTGGAATTGTCTTCCCCAGAGAGGCTGTGAAATCTCCATTCTTGGAGATATTCAAAACTTAGCTGGACAAGGCCCTGCACTGCCTAATCTAACTAACCCAGTCCCAGTTTCAGCAAGGTGTAGGACCAGATGACATCTATCTATTTCATCCAGACTTAATTATTCTGTCATTCTAAG
Organism: Platysteira castanea; assembly: GCA_013397175.1. Classification (NCBI taxonomy): domain Eukaryota; kingdom Metazoa; phylum Chordata; class Aves; order Passeriformes; genus Platysteira; species Platysteira castanea. The sequence goes on from VYXC01010949.1 coordinate 663,802, forward strand.
CTACATTTATTGGCTGGGCATCAGTAGTATCAACAGATAGCAGAGAACCAGATGAACATGACAGTGAGCTAAACGAGCCTTACTGGTGTATTTTGCTGCCCTTCATGTAAGTGCCATGTTTTGCAATGTGAACAATGAAAACATCCAAAAAAAATCTGTAATGTAAACATGCATGACATAATCTGTGCCTTAGAAGACTAAATAGGAAAACACCCCATATACTGTTTCAGAAAAACTGTATGTCCCCAACAAGATATCAAAAGAAGTTCTGTATGGAACAAAGGCACAAGTAAATTTTCCTGTTAAATTGCACAGGAAACGTGCACTGCAGATTCAGGAAATTACTTTTCTTTGTAAGATTTATGGTTATACTATTAGAAATAATGTCTTATTGGAGGAAATTTACTGTCAAAGACAGATGCAGTGATTTGAGCTGCTTCCAGATCCTTCAATGTGGTAATGAAAAAATAAAATAAAATAAAATAAAATAAAATAAAATAAAATAAAATAAAATAAATTTAAATTAAATAAATAATTAAATACTTTAAAATTGCTTGACACAGCAGCTACTAAAAAAGTATAATGTCCCACCACCCAAAACAATGAAATGTGGTACTTTGAAATAGAAGGGACATATAATTTGGTACCTATACACAGAGCTGCTTTTTCAGTCATCAGGAACCTACCAGATTACCAGACAAGATAAATGACGTTTAAAAAAATTTAAAATATTATTTGAAGAGGTCTCAAATATTACAGTGCTACTGAACATAAAGAACTACTCTAAAAATCAAACTGTTGATAGCCAGGTATTTGGCATCAGAAAAAAAGTGATGTCCTCATAGTAAAAGTAGTGGAAAATAGACAAAATATGCAGAAATAGCAGGAAAAAGCTCATACCATAAGAGAACATTCCTCGTTTTGGAGATTACAGATCTATAGTTTTACAGATTCTCAGGTCATTCAAGTACCTGGATGTTTTTCCTATTTACAGGAAAATACTGTCTCCATTGATTATCTCAAGTAACAACTGTCCAAGTCTCTACAATACTGAGCTCTAAAGAGAGTTCAGACAAAACCAATTCTGAAATATGAAATAGAAAAACCTAAATTACAATTGAAAACATACCTGAATTTTTATGGTAATATGCAAATTTTATTGATTTTAAATTATATATATAGAACTAGATATTATTATTGTCTTTACCTTCCAGAGGTCAGCTGTTCCTTCAACAAGTTTGGCATTTGTTTTACAGTATTTCAGAGCCAGATGCAAACATTCAGTTCCATAGTCCAGGTCATAGTCTGTACACTGTAGTAATTAAAAAAGAAAAAATATCCTAAATTAGTCTTAAATACTTGTAAGCAATAACACATTTTCTTTCATTAATTAAACCTTACATCTCAACAGTCCTATCCACAGTAATAAATCTGCATCAGGCACATAGATTCAGGATGGATCAGAAATTCAGTTCCAAGAAGCTTTTGCCAAACTGTGGCTATTCAGCAGTGTTACAGAAGTAAACAAACACTTTACTAACACAGATGAATTCAGTTAGGTGCTGCAAGTATCTTCCTAAACCTTTACACTGTTAACTGAATGAATGAGAAGTTACACATATTAAAAAATTCTTGATGTAGTTGAGAGAGGCCTCAGCAAAAGACACCACTGACCTTTCAGTGACAAACCTTTAGAGTATGGGAACAAGATAATAGATGTAGAAGCATGACCCTTCAAATGCTGTGCCTATTTTGGTTATTGCAGCATCAAAAAAGGGATGGTAGTAACCTCTGTATTCCTTACGTGATTCCCTCTGTCTTTTTCTCCAGTTATCTGCACAAAAAATAGCAGTCTCATGCTGCTCCATGATCCTTACAGACTAAAAAAAAAATCAACAAACAAAAGTTTGTCTACCTTTTAGGCATCTAGAAAGGATATTACTCTCTCAACACACCCTTCCCAAGCAGTTTGGCTTCCTATTGATAGCAATTATAAGAATCTCATTAATGAAAATCTGAGTTGGGAGCAGAATCTCCTGAGCCAAAACATAGGTAGAAAAGCAGGAACTGGAAGCTAATCAGTCAGGACTACCTCAAGATGAATCAGCCTGACTAAGATAAGAAAGTTCTACTCTTTTCCTATTGCTAAATTACCAGTCCATCCAGAAACACAAATTCCATGTAACAAGGAAGGATAGCTTAAAATAGCATCTTTTATTAAAAAAAAAGGAGGTATTTGAGAAGATCACAGGCTGGCTAGCACAGTATCCAGTCTCTATTTCAGAGTGAATTGTCAACAGTAAGTAAGAAAGAACAAGGCAACAATACGGTCTTGCTTTCCCAGAATGCTCTCTTTGCCTCATATAAAGCTGCTATTCTGGCTCAGGAATCACTATAATAAAAAGCCCCTGAGGGACACACTGAACCAGAAGCGACTGCCTTAACAGTACTCAGTGAATTACAGGAATCCTGAATTCACCCAATTATTTTTTGAATAGCAGTATTTTTTTAGCTACTGCAGCAGGGAGTATCTCATTTATCACTCTTTTCATCACATGCTCTGTTATTCTGACAGAAAAACCACCTTCTCAACCCTTCAAAATGCTCCACATCTCTTCTCACATCTTTCCACAGATAAAGAGATCAATATCTATTCAGTCATTTCATGTGTGAAAACTACTTCAAAACTTTGATCAACCCTTTTGCCCTCCATTTATCTACACTTACCTATGAATTTTATCATAATATCCTTCTACAAACCTTCTCAGTTAACCCTCATCTCTACTACTCAGAAAAAAAAATGGGTACCTCCACTTCCTGTTCTAACTTACTTATGAACAAAATAACTGCACAGGTCTCAGTACAGACCATCATGAAACTCCACTGGTGATTTACTGCAATAAAAACTGGTCACGTACTTGCCCTTGTTTCTTATCTTCTAACAAATAATGTACCCTGGTAAATCCTTTCTCTTACCCCAAATCTTTATGTCGAGAGTCTTCAGTAAAAGCTTCTGTGAAACATTTACTTAATGCACTTAGGTTGTTATCAGCTTGATCAACCTCAAACAAGATGCCAATGAAGTCCTTAAAGAATGACAATTAGCTCTGCAATACATAAGCTTTCCTTTAGGAACACTTCCACTGAGTCAAATTTAATCATGTGTCTACAAATTCATGTTTCAAAGATACTGCGCTCAGTAATTTCCAGTCCCCTCCAGGATTCAAGAAACCAAAACTGTCAAGCATGCAAAAATTTAAGTCGGTTAAGGAAGAACCAAAAGAGAGTCCTGCAATACAACCTGCCTTTCTTTTTAATTAGTTCCTCAAGAAGTTTATTAAAACAGATGAAGAAAATTTTTAGTTTCTATTCTTGTTTTATAATGTATCAGTGAAATTCAAGGAATTCATCAGCATTACACATCTGAATTGCAATACTCATACACACAAACATCTTTAAAAAAAAGATAGCAATGACTTTTATATTATTTAAATCAGTAATTTCTGTCATTTTAGTTTGTGAGCCAACTTAGAAAAGTACTTTAAATGTTATTGTTCTTTACAGTTTTTTAGCTTGAGTTACAAAGCAAAATGGACACAAGAACACAGACTAACTTAAAAAGAAGGGGCTTTCAAAAAAACCACTTTGGAACATTTTTAAATTAAGCAGAAATTTAAATAAACAGGATAGGAAAAAAGGTCAACAGAAAAGATAAAGGAATAGGGAACTCTAGCTTCAAAATACATAAAAACACAGTGATCCCCCAAGTAAAGACATCCAGAGTTAAAGTACCAGTAAAACCAGAAATGGACTACTGACTTTCAATTCCAAATATTTATTACCAAAATGTTTCCTTTTTCAACTTTTCTTAAAGGAAAATTTTCTGGTAGAACACAAACTATTTTCCAGTAGTGTAAATAACACAGAGATTAAAAAAACCCACATATTTCTATTTTTGCTTCAGAACAGAAGACAAAATTTCAGAAATAAATTTAGCTGTGAAAGAATTTATTTTGAAATAAAATTAAGTTACATTTTTAAATATATGGGCAATGAATGCAAGTAGGACAAAACTAAACAATTCTAACTTTTTAGCAAGGTATTAATCACAGATAATTAGTAGGGAGTGGAGAAGTTCCATAAATGGGCTAAGGCATGAGAGTATTGCTTGCTTCAAGGGATGAAATACAACACAAAGCAAAGTAATAATTAAAAACATATTCACTAACACTTGTATATCATGACATTTACCACTGTAAATTAACTGTAATTGTTTCAACCTAAACATATTGTCAGAGTGTACTGTTCTCCAAGTCTGAAACACTGATGTCAGAGGAGAACAACGAAATGAAGTAGCAGCACAAGGCCAGCTGTTTATATACCATCTACATGATCTACATGCTAAACAGTTTCACATGTGAAATTTTAAATCCGTATTCAAAGTGCAGAATTCAAAAGCTTCTATATTGCCCTAAGAAAGTCAGTTAAAAAATTAAGCATTATCAGAGAGCTCCTATAAAAAAAAGGTCCTGCATCAGGCACAGTATCACCAGCCAGGTGAGGGTGGGGATTGTTCCACTCTGCTCTGCACTGGGGCAACCCCACCTTGAGTCCTGTGTGCAGTGTTAGGGCACCTCAGTATAAAAAAGACATTAAACTCTCAGAGAGCATCCAAAGGAGGGCAACAAAGATGGTGAAGGGCCTTGAGGGGAAGCCGTACGAGGAGTGGCTGAGGTCATTCGGTCTGTTCAGCCCAGAGAACAGGAGACTGAGGGGAGACCTCATTGCAGCTACAACTTCCTTACACAAGGAAGTGGAGGGGCAGACACTGATCTCTTCTCTTTGGTGACCAGTGACAGGACCCAAGGGAATGGCCTGAAGCCAAGTCAGGGGAGGTTTAGGTTGGATATTAGGAAATGGCTCTTCATCCAGAGGGAAGGAGCAGGCTCTCCAAGGAAGTGGTCCAGCACCAATCCTGGCAGGGTTAAAGAAACATTTGGACAATGCTCTCAAGCACATGGTGGGACTACTGGGAATGTCCTGTGCAGAGCCAGGAGTTGGATTCAGTGATCCTTATGGCCCCCTCCAACTCAGGACATTCTCTGATACTAAAAAAATTCCAGAATATCTGTGGAGAAAATTCATACTGACCCAGGTACACAATCATTCTCATCCTAAATCTTCTGCATGTAATTCAGTGTACATCTAGATTCAATTTACAATACAAAAATCTGTTTAAAACTCTTACTCTTTCTAAAGCCCCTTTTATGACTGAAAGCCTTTTTAACGTAAGTTTGACAGTGTACAGTTAACTGAACTTGACATGCACACATAGCTTTGTGAAACAATAGACATAGTTAAAGTTTCAGACCACAGATTTGAAATGGTGGAAACAGCTGGAAATACTGGCAGAAAACATATCCACAAAAGAAAGGAAACATAATAGTTTAGCTCTTTAAATGACACAGAAGGAAACATGTTACTTAAAAATGCTTTTGTACTGTTCAAAGGCATTCTAATAGGTAGCTTTGGGGAGACTTTTTTGTGGGTGTTTTTTTTTGTTTTCCAAGAGTGGATGTTTGAATAAAGTGCTATGAGTGGAATGAGATACAGATTTTAGCATTACACTAAGTCTTCTTCCTCTTCCCCACAAATTAGTTGGAAAACATTTTGAAAAATACTACTACTTCCTAAAATGCAAGGTGTATTGTTGTTCCTTATATGTAAACATAGAATAAGAGGTTAGAGAAAAGAGCAGCTATGCAGCCTGTGTCTCCCTGGTATTTACTAACAGTCCATATGCTCACTTGTTTCCAATACAATACTTTGAACACTAATTTACTGGATCTTTATATGGGAACTGGTAACCATAAAACAGAACCTGCACAGATGAAAAAAAAAAAAGGCTCAACACAGCACTGTCATTTTCTTGTCTTTTCATAATTCCTTAGTTTATAAGGACACAAAATTATACTCTCTATGCATTAACTGAAAGAAAATCTTCAGATTTACTCCTTTGCACAGGTATCTTTAAAGACTATGTAGAGCCAGCATTTACACTTCTGTTAACCCTTGACTGTGTGATCTTTAGCACTTTTTCCACTGTCAGCAGCGTCTCCATTTTATTCTCCTATGTAAATCCATTCAGTAACAATATCAGAACACGTGCACTTAAAATGCATAACTAATCAACAATAGCAGAGCTTTAGGATTTTTTCAGATCCTTGCAAATCAAGTTTCCTCTGCTGAAGTGCCAGAGTACATCATCAACATTCATCATTAGGAACATTTTACTGAGTTAAGAAAAGAAGCAGACACAAGCTCTCACTGAACCTGAACTGGTCTATTTTTATTGTATTTTATAAAGATTTTTTTTGCCATGCTCATTACCACGGAAACCAAAAAAATTCTGAATCCAACAATGGATTTGCAGCAAGCAAATCCACCTACATCAATATACCGCAGCTAAATGAGAGATGGGAGAAGCAGCAAACAGAACGAGGAAACATGAATGAGGAAACACTGAGATCAATGTAAAACCAGGTAATCTCATCTCTGAAGCTATTTTTACTGTAGTTAATTATTAAAACTGCTGCGACGTACATCCAGATGCAGTAGTAATGAAGAGAACAAAGATACATCAATTTACTCTCTAACAGAATTAAGCAAGCCTGTTTTTATACAGACCTGTATCTATATCCCAACACCTTTCAGTGCAGTAACCACAAGTGCCTTTTCTGTACATGCCATAATTTCACGGCAGTCAGACCCCTGAATACTTCCTGATTGCTCACTGGAATATTCTGGTACTCATGTTGCTTCCAAGTACACTAAATACCCGTATTTTAGTTACAACATGAAGAAATAAGAAAATGGTAATATTCTATGTGACAAGAGCAGTAGTCAAAACACTGTGTTAGGACTCATTGTTTACACTTTTGAAATTATCTTGCAAATTGGAAAAATACTTGGGAAAGAATTATTTGGACAACACAAAGACAAGAAAAGTCTTGCCTTAATGCAGAAAAATACAGATTTGTAGGTTATTCTAAGAAAATTTGAAGAAGTAATTGTTCACATTCTCCCAATAAAGAGATTTCTAAATATATCACGTTCTAAAATTAAGAAACCAACAGATAATTTAATCGAGGTTGGAAGCAAAGGTGAGCCAAATTCAGGCCAAGCTAAAATGCATTTTTAAAATTTAGTATTTTTTTTAACAGGTAAGACTATTCACTTTTGAACAATTTACTTCAGAAAAATCATCTCTTGAATTATGCAAAATCATAAGTGGTTCTTCTTCCTTGCCTTTCAATACACCAAACTGTCATTAACTAGGAGATTAAAACCTCTAGCTTCACTACCTTGTCTTCTTCATTGCTGTCTCAGAACAAGCAACAGATGACAATTTAGGTGAGTGGTCTCCCATATGCAGGATACCAAGATCCTCACTGAGTAGTCAGCATTCTCTGAGCCTGTGCCAAACAGGTGATTCTCATGGATACAGGACACTTACCAGGGTAAATCCAGTAACACAACAATATTTTCATAATCCAATCTAACTTCCAACTCAAATATTTGCATTGTGTCTCCTTAACATACACCTTCCAAATTATATCTGAAGACATTATGCCTTTTCACTGCCATTGAGATGCCAAATTTCACCCATGGAGTGGAAGCTTTCCACCACTGCAGCAAACAGTTCCAAGAGCTAATATGTGAATTTGCAAAGTTCTTTGAGATCCTACAGGATGAGGAGTGACACAAAATGGAAGTAATTATCCCATTAGCAAAAAAACTTTTTTTCTTGTGCAAGGCATTAGAATCCCTCCAAACATTCTTGTGGCAGAAATTAATTAGGGCAAGGTGGGGACTCAAACAATATCCTAGCTCTACCATTGTGCCAAAGAACTAATCAAGTACAGAGCTATCTAAACTAGCAGTTTTCTCCAGACCACCAATCTAGCTTCGGTTTTTGAGTAAAACATGGCACTACTGAGAAAATTTCTTTTAGCATATTTACCCTGAAAAGTATTCAGTAGAATTGTGTAGGCTTTAAGGACAGGAAAAATTATTTATTCCTCTAAATCTCAGGGCAAAGCTGTAAGGGTAAAAAGATGCCAGATGAAATGACTGAGATCTCTTTGGAAAATATCTCAGAGCTACAACCTGTAGACTGTACAAATAAGGATATTCATTTAGGTGAGGTTGACAACCCTGTATTTAAGCAAGGGTCTGTGTGCATCAGGCTGAGAGTGAATGGAGAAAGGCAGAACAAAATCCTCTACGAAACTGTACTATTAAAAAATTAGCACCATGGCAATTTTTCATCCAAACAAGAAAAATATTACCAGTTTACAACATGCATTAAATGGAACAGAACTCAGGTTTTACTGAAGTTCCAAATAATTTTTTTTTAATGTGACTAAAAGAAGTCATAAAATCCAAGCTGAAATGGACCACAACAATGAAAGGATGCTGTTAATAATGTGAAACTTCTCATATAAGAAGAAATAGATTTTCTTTAAACATTTAGGAGCTACACAGATTTTGTTGTCAAACAATCATATCTAAAATCCTAATGATCCATGAACAAACCAGAAAGGCTTCCTTTTGTTAGATTATTTCATATGCTTAGATTGTACATTGAAAAAGATACAGATGTTTGCCATCTTCATACTAGTAGTACACAGCTAATTAAAATTAGGGGTAGGAATTTCAAAAAAACTATTCAGTTGAGTATCCAGCCTACTTGGACCAACCAAGTAGGTAGTTACACTAAAACTGCATTACCTGTTATATTTCACAGGCAGATGGAAGAATGCTGCCTTTAGGACTCCATACAAAGAAGAACACTGGGTTGTAGTACTGTCTTCATACAAATCATACTACAAGGTTACTATCAGTCTAGCCAGTTCTTGCCTAATTCACAAATCACTTGTTGATTCAGTACTTCAGAATACCTTTAATGAGAGGGAAGAAAACCTACAGACACAAACTGGAACGTAGAATTTGGACAAATACAACAATGATGTTACATGTCATATATTTATAAGACTGGAACATATAACTATAAACTACAAAAGTAAAGTGGGTGGCCAGAGCTGGGGACATAGGAAAGGAAGTGGACCTCCATACACACACACATACACACACAGAGCACACAGAAACTGCAAAATCCATTTGAATGAGGTTAATTGACCATCCTTACAACACAATACACTTAATAAAAGATTTCTGATGCTTTTCTTAAAAAGACAGAGGCCAAGAAACAACCCACTACAACTTACGATAAAACCTACATATCTTACGCACTTTTTGTCATATGTTTAAAACAATGGTGATCTCTTTCTCAGCACTTTTACACTACAAAAATTAACAGCTCTGACCCATACCATTAATTCATGATGGAATAGAATCAGACAAAAAAAATTATCTCCAAGTGAATGCTTACGGGAGGTAAAATATTAAGTTGGTCAAACTTGTTGACAACTTACATGTCTTGCCATACACAAGTTTCATGTTTGGTGAATGTTAATGGCTGAGGTGCCTTGAAGATTCAGATGTCTTTAGTCTTGGCAAGGGGATGAGCAGTGGTTTTCTTCAAGATTCCAGCACTAGAATTAAATGCCCAAATTTTATCTCACTTATATCTTGACCTTTCAGTCCTTTTTCTGAATCTGACCCTTTCCTCCAAAGTTGCCAAGGTTTTAGTCAAGAATTTGTCTGCTACTGTTCATCTAATCGCGTGTTGCTCCTGGCAATAATAATTTGACGGACATTGATGTTTTTAACAAAGAATGAAGCCACAGGAAAATCCCGAAATCAGTCTAGACATTTTGCCTCGAAGGACTTTGCCTGACCTATGCCAAAATACTGCTAAACTGCTACAGCTGACTCCACTTCCCTGCTACAGAGGATACTAAAATGCTTCACACATGTTTGAAAAAGAATCCCAGCAATGTTGTGCCCTTTCAAAAAGTACTTTAGAAGTTTAAAAAATCCACATGGAATATACTCCCTATTATTTACATACAGGAAAGACAATACTTTGAGCAAATACTTTTACAATGGCACTAACAATATCCAACTTCCTTTCTTACTCTGGCAAAATCTTCCCTGAACATTTGCAGGGGTTTGTTAGAGGAGAACCATTTCAACATTTCATTTTCTTCTACTAATGACCAGATTGGACAGTGTGCAAACTATCTCTTCTCCCCATCTCAACCCAAACTGTGGACATCTTGTAATGATTTTTTGGGGGAGTGGAAGAACATCTGCCTCCCAGAACTCAGCATCAAAGTATGTGCATGATTCTCTCTGACACACTATTGTTTTGTATCTTGTCATTACTATGTTTATATATAGCCATTCTCTCCTATGCAGGCAGATGCTGTAATGGCCCATAAGTAAATGTAATCACTTAATATTCAAAGAGTGGTTAATGTTGGCCATGAACAGATACACTAATTTAGTGTAGTCTCAAAAAGTACTAATGTCTACATATTTTCTACAGAGATTAGAAAGAATCCCTAATATCAGCTGATCTGTGTGGGTATCTGTAAGGAGGTTATAGACATGAATCAGAGAAATGTCTCTAAACATGCTGAAGCTTGTTCTCCTTCAATGAGTAATCCTATTTCCTGTTCCTATTTTTCTTTTTTTTTTCTTACTTCAGCCTCACTGTTCTGATAAGCTAATTATAAACTTCTATAATCTGTAAAAGGCCTACTATCAACAGAGGATTAAGCTAACTATATATGCAATACAAGCACCCCTCCCCCCCCCCAACAGTGTGTAGCTCTCACAGTAAATTTCCACAGGTACAGCAGATCTTGAGGAAAATTGTAAGATAATGTATAAATGATCAGGAAAAAAAAAAAGTGTATCACTTTTTTAAAAATAAGATTCTTATAAAGCTATCCCTCAATTTTGAATTAGTGATCAGACTTTGCCATGCCACCTGCATATGAAGGATCCCTGTAGAATAGCATTCTAACATGTCTTGCTCCTCTTTCAGCTGTTTGTAGCTACTCCCTCTCACAAGGTTTTCAGCTTCCCTGGACTGGTGACACTGTTGAGCAACTCTGGTATTCCCTGCATTCATGCTGACAACTCCTTAACCTTCACATCATCTTCCCAGGGCTGTTTGTTTACATATCTGACATAGAACCTGGTCAGAATCTTCTACCTACCACTCCTCTTCTGCTTCCATTTTCAGTTGTTTCTCTTCCAGATAATGAAAGGTAAAGCTTTTCAAATGTTCCTGCTACCTTTCTTGCTTTAGCAGATACATTTCAAGTGTTCAATGCTTTGTTATGTTGTTATGTCAGCCTTTATATATTGTGGTTGTGTTACTTTGTACAAGCAGATGACATTACACACCAAGATGCTTTGTGTTAAAGACAAAAAAACTTTGAGATCTTTGTGCATTTCACAATATGTCAAAAACAAGTATTACCGAAATCAGTCTCAGCCTACTCTGATTAAAGGAAAATGGTAGTCTACCTGACTTCCTGATACTCTAACTCTTTTAAAAGGTACTGCTCCAGGGAACACTTGACTTCTGGTAAGTGAAGTCTTTCCCCCACCCACCTCCTCCCAGGCTTGCAGGATCATACTTCACATTTGTTCCTATTTAAATTAAGAAGCGGAAAAGAAACATGAAACTACCTTAAGCAAAAATGAACAAGTCTGGTCTAAGGAATCTATCCCTTATTTGCTATTTTTGGAAAGGGTGGGTTTTCAATTAACACTTAAACTTCCATGATTTTCCTTGGGATTGATAGGAATATAAAAGAAACATGTATTTTCAAAGATCAGGAATTTGTTATTAACATAACAAATTAAAAATAATAATAAAAAAATTCAACTGGCTGATTTTGTCCCAGGTAGTTTAGAACTGAAGTAAATCATGGATTCTGACATTTTTTTACAACTTTTCCATAGGTTTTACTAGTTATTAGAGGTATGCATTCTTGATTTTAAAATTTTTAACTTGTCCACTACTAATAATTACTGTGGTTCATTACATTGTGCAGGAAATGAGAACTTACAAATTAGGACATACTAGAACTAAGAGTAGTGATGCAACATAGTATTTCTCCCCTTAACAAATTTACATGTCCTTTTACCTAAAATTCCAAGGAAAACCCCTGAATTTCGCAACTTTGTGGTCAATATATTTAGGGATCTTACATTCATGAACACATCTGGAAGTAAACACTCTAAACCTATAACATCAGATGGTGCATTTAAATAGAGATGGAGTTTAAAAGCAGTATTCCACACTACCCACAGTGTAACTGAAAAGCCTGTGTTACTCAAAGCCCTAATTCAGATGGACAGTTTCTTTCCAAGGAATGCATGTTTGACTGCCATTTTTCCCCACACTGTTGTTGCATAAAGGTCACAACTGTATAAAATATACAGGCATGGGATCATGATCCCATGCGGAATCAGCCAAAATGAATTCCATTCCCAGCTTTGTGAATGATTTGCAACATGAGTAACAAAATTATTTTCTTTTCTTTGTTCATCTGTACAATGAGACCTACCTTCACCAGGCAAGCTGTGGGAATTGATTATTTGTATGTTAATATTTAGGAAGCATCATAAACTTCATGCATTCCTACAAAAATCTGTCCTACAGTAGCTTGACTAGGTTTTTCAGGACAATGATTATCTGTCTTTTTTTATTTGTTTGTACAGTTCCCAGAACAATAGGGTCTTAATCCTTGACTTGGACAGCTAGACACCATTGAAACATAAATAATTAGGAAACAATATGAGTTGAGAGATTTTAGCAAAGTGTTATACTTCCCAAGGGTCCAAGGCACAGAGCATTTAAACGACCAGAATTTAGCCAAAGCAAAGGGAACTGGGGACAAGAAACCATAGCCTTGGTTGCTTCTAACAACTTTGGTGGCTTGTTCTTGAAAGAGCAGGGATACAAAAAAGAAGACTGATGGAATGCATATGTGAGAAAAAAAACTCTATTCAGAGGAGTGTAGGAACTGCAAATATAGTTGTCTTTTGAGTGAGGCATCTAGGGCAAGAGCTTTTTATGGATTTGCCAGCTCTACTGTATTTGCAAATTATGAGCAAACATGGTAGAAAAAATACTGGGTTGTTTGGGGGGCGGGGGGGAAGGTGGTTTCAAGAAACAGCACATAAACATGCAATTTTCCAAAAGATACACACATCAAGAAAGAGTTGTATGACCAACAGTAGCAGCTGTCTCCTGAGATGTGTTCTTATGAGTATACCCACAACATTCAAGGTAGAATCTCTGAAGTATCAGCTGTGTGTCATATACTAAGAACACCTCCCCGCTTCCTATCAGAAGCAAAAAGGTTGAAGCCAGTCCAATCATTTGAGTAGCTCTTCACTTCGGATAGTCCTTCACCTTATAGCATGAAGCATCTAATAGCTTCAAGTATCAAGCATAAAGGGTATAACATGGAATTTGTGCCAATATTTCTAAGGAAAACAATTACTGAAGAATTAAGTAACAGCTTCTTCATTGCCTGTCCTCACATTTTTCTGTTGTTAGTGACTTTTACGCTTTGTACTCTCTGAAGGTGAGTATCAAAAACTTGGGCTTGTTTAGAATTGGAAGACTGATGGGAAGCATGACTGTCAGCATTAACATGAAAAATAATTCCTTCCAAGTGACAAATGAAGAAATGGTCTGCTTCCAGTCAGTCTGGAAGATACCTGGAAGACAGGCAATTTCCACAAGGTGATGAATGAAAAGGAAGTAGAATGTTGAGACGAAAGGCTGGAATGTTTCCAGTAAACTGTGAATGCAGGGTGGGGTAAATGAAAGCAGTCTTCAGGGCAAATAAAGGCAAAAGAGTCAGTGTTTAATACATTACCCACAACTTTAATTTTCCTGAATAAAGTTAATGTCAAAGCAATATATTAGGAAAAAATTAAGAATTACAACAGAGACTAAGGAAAAATTATTTTCAGCCACTAATCAAAGTATGTATAATACACATGCAAAAAGAAACAAAATAAACATTTACCTAGATGTAGCAAGTTATGTTATCTCAGTATTTTACAACAGCCTGTATCCCACTAAATTACTATAAAATGTCATTATTACACTGTGCATTCAAAACCCTTTGATACTCAGTCAAAAATAAATACTTTATTTAGACACCTAACTTTAAATATATAAACCCACTCATTTAAGTAATTTTTTTAATGTACAATAAAAATTAAAGCTAATCTGTCTTTCCAGCCATTTAGACCCATCAACCCCTCTCGTATTTGACAGTTAACTAATCAGAAATTTCAACAGATTAGAATGATAAGGATTTTTTAAAAGGCTCAGAAGTAAGATGCATACAGTTTGACATGATTGGAAAGAGATGTTGAAGCTCTGTTCTTGAAAGAAGAGAAATAAAGTTACCTTTTTTTCTTTTTAATTCAAGTAAATGGAAAAAAGGTCTTAGAAAGTCTAAACATCTTACCTGCTGGTATGCTTCATAGATTACATCAAACAAGAAAGCCTGAGGCATTTCACTTGCTCTGTACCTGGCACGTTCCAGTGAATGGTCTAAACAGCCATCAGCAGCAGAGGCAATAACAGTAGAAACTAAAGGACGGATTGCTCCTGCTGCCTGTGAAACAAAACATGAGAGACCTAAATGTTATTAATATTAATTTATATCACATACCTTTAGAAAAAAAAGGTTGAAAATTATTTTTTTCCTTCTTTATCTTTTCTGTATCTTAAAATCTCTAAGTCATACTACTTAGTCTGTGCGAGACTTTCAAGATTATTGTAGCAATGGAAGACTGTAAAAGTACACATTGAGGGACAATTTACCAAAAAAACAAAAAAAAAAAAAAAAAGAAATCTTAAGTCCTTCATAAACATCTACTGCAATGATGATGTAGATGTACAGATCTGAGATGCTCATTCTTCAGACTTTCTTCTGTATACATAGTAGGCAGTTTCAGTGAGGACAGTTCTAGGCCTTATTCAGATAGCAAACAGCAGCAGACACACCTGAGAAGTCTACACAATCCACAACATCTATTGCTTTCACAGATCTCAACTTGATCTAAACAGATCTAAACTGATCAGAATTAAGCTACAAGAAAAGTTTCAGAAGATTGAGCTTGTTCCTCTGTGTTGAATTCACCCCATGAAAGGCCAAGTGACCACACCAGTGAAATCAGAAGGAACACAAAATATACATCTGAAAGTACTCAATATCCAGCAGCACTGTGCTGCAGAACAGATATTTAATGCTTGTATTTCAGTTTTAGTTTTGCTTAGGTTTGAAACCACTTAAACATATACCTTTGATATTTTCATCAATATATAGTATTAAAGATCTGTGGCATCTCTGAAATAGAACCCTACTATATGGCTTTAGGCAGTTCGATACCAGAAAGTTACTCATACTTCATCAGTAACTTATCAAATGCTCACATGCTTTGGATGTAGCTTAAGACAATTGAGACAAGAGTGGTCCATCCAATAATGAAGAATGTAATGGCAGAACACTGCTTACCAAGTCACAGAGCAAAAAGCATGCTCCCCATCAATGCTAACCACTGAGAACAGCACCTTCACACTGTACTGCTTATTATCAATTTTTAAGAATAATTTAAAAAGAATAATTGATGCTGCTTCAAAACATGTAGAATTATCCAACATCTTAAATCAGTATGGCTAGAAAATCATTCCCAGTAGTGAATTCTGACACTTTTCACTGCAGCCACAGATTTTCTGAGGTTTAGTGAATTTTGACACAGAAAAAATGTCCCTTATCACATATGAGCACTGCTGTTATTGATATTACTTATCTCTGTTGGCAAATTCTGCCCTAATATGAGTCCTCTCCATTCTTAGAAGATTTCTGACCTCAGATAATCATAAAATGGCAGAAAAAGACAAAAAAGGTTTTGTCCTCTCAGAAGAGAAAGAACAAGTTCTCTTCCCTCCCCCTTTTACACTACTAAACAATAAAACAAAGAGGAACGCAGTCAGTGTGTTGAGCACTTTATGAGCTCTAAACTACAGTTTCTTAGTTCATTCTTTTACAGAATGAATACAGAGATGTGAACAAATTTCTCATGCAAAAAGAGTTCTGATATGCATGAGCAACCAGGGCAGGGCGAAGGAAAAGATTCAAAAGATCTGTGTGACAAGAGAAATATCTGAACTACTTTCCAAAATCTGAAAAGCACTTTTTCTTTCTAATACATGGGAAGAGATACCTATATAAAAACTACATGGAGCAAAACACTACCATCCAAAGGCAAAATGTGGTACAGAAAGATCAGTAAAAATTATGAAATCACAAAAGAACTGTCTGTAAAGAACCTCAAGAGGTCATCTAGGCCACCTTTCTGTCCTAGACAGGATCAATTTTATTTCTTTAATAGAAAAGACAAACTGAGAAAACTAATCACTACTGTAATTTTAGTAATGTGTCAGTGTATTAAATGAGGTGTAAATTTAACAGACGTACTCAGAGCAAAAGCTGTGCATAGCAGAAGTAGAGAAACTAAATTCTCTGCAATTTGTCCCCTCTCTATTTCCTATGATTCAAGAACATGGATTATTACATCTATATCCCAGCTGCTGGGCATTTGGACTATGTTATGCTGCTCTGCCGTCATATTTTAATTGGTCACACACATACACAAAAAATTATAAAATTAGAAGGTCATGGGAAAAGAGAGAGAGCAGCATGCTACCCACAGTTTTCCTGTAATTAGCTATTTATTTGAATTTTTTTTTCTGGAACAGTTACTATTCCAGAAAGCCATTTAGCAAAAGAGGATTCCTCAGGCTGGTCCAATATTTTATTGCAGTTTTTAACAATCCTGTCATGTTACATTTTCAGCATAAAACAGGCTAGAAGAATACAATGTGACTTGCGCAACCAAATCTCACAAGTGAAACATGCACTCTGAGGAACAAAAAACCAAACGGCAATTCTAAATAAAATTGAATACTCAGAATTATGTTCTTAAAAGAACTCTGAAACACATTGTTTTCTTGCCATCTGGTTTATTGCAAAATAAAAAATTGTGAATATCTGTATTGGTATCTTTGTGACAATACTGAACCACAACTCCTGCTCTGCTAAGGCCTAGCTCTTCCAAACAATTCAGAAAGACCTAATTTCTACTAAATCCAAATGCAACATTTTTTTAAACTCTGCAATTAACTTCTCAAGTAATTGAAAGCTTCATGGCACTTAACATTTAACAAGTGCATTTTACAAATAACTACAGTTTTCTTTTACAATACCCCATAACTGAGTCCAGCGTGGCAGGCTGAGTTTTTCCTCTTTCTTCCCACCACTTCAATAAGAAATCACAAGTTGGGCACGTAAGGTTTTTTTCTGCAGCAGGTCCACTCAAACTATACCTGACACTGATTGAAAACATGAAATTTAATACGAAGAATAAGATTTATGGCTGACTTTCAATCATGCAAAGGAGAGAAGTTCTGTGTATGCAGAAACAGGATAATAAGCAGTCATTTGATTTCAAAAGAAACCCCCAGCTTTTATTACAGAACAGGACAACTCAGTCCACGACTGACAGCAGAATAGAGAGCTCTGGTACTTAGTAAAGCCAAGAAGTTTCAATTGCTCAGAAAACCTTCATATGATAACGAGCTGCAGTCCAAAAGCCCCAAAAGCTGAGCTCAAGCACACTTGCTAAGGTGCAGCAGCGAGTCAATACCTTAAAATCCTGAGATGAGACACAGAAATTGATTCTGTTTTGCTCACTGCTGGCTCACTTTTCCATAGGACCTTTCTCTGTCTCATGAACACACATGGGCTCCCTCAACCAGATGATATGACCCAACACAGGACTGCATTTACCACCTCAGTGACACATGAACTACATTAGTTCCTAAGGCCACTTTCAGAGTGGGGGAAATTGCGACCAAGCAAGGGAAAATACCGGCTTGTGACCCTGCACTGTTTTCATATGGCACAAGAGAGCTGAGTCCCAAACACAGAAACCTGCATCTGTAGTACTGCTGGCAACATCCCCGAGCTGCTGTAAGCCAACAGAGCTGACAAACCCACGCTGGCTCACACAGACCTCACCACACATGCTTCTGCTTCCAAAACTGGCTCATGGTATCTTCATTCATGGTCTAAGCATATTTGGCATGTAAAATCAAAAGAATTGAGCTGTGAGTTTTGTCTTATATACAGGCCAAAGAGGGGTACACTTTTAAGACGTATGGCTCATTCTGAAGTACTTCCTTCTGGTTAGCACAAGCTTCACCCCTACTCTGCAAATCACAAAGCCTTTCTGAATTCCACCTAGCAGCCTTGCAATGAACTGAATGGGGAATTTAGGAATTTAAGACAGAACTACAGACTATATTTTTTAGTTCAGAAACTTAAATACTAGGGCACAGTAGGGACAATAATAGAATAAGACAGTATTGTAGCTAAAGGGACTTTTTTCCCTGATAACTGTGGCGTGAAAGTGAAGAACACAATCATTCAGCTGGTCCACATCTATTCAGTTACAACAATAAGCATTTTAATCTTTGCAAGGAATTTCCATGTTGTTTTTGTGGTTATAAATCAGTAACAAAAAATTATTTCCATATTACTAAAAGAGAGTATATACTGAGTCTCAGGTATTTGAACTTTATTTGTTCTAATTTGAGAAGCATTGACTTGCTCTTTATGTCAGGAATGCACAAGTATTTGGCCCAGCTCTAAGGCGAGGTTCAGACATGAACTTAAAAATGAATAAAAGAAAACCTGTCCTAATTTAAAATTATAAGCACTTGCTAATGTCACTCTAGTTCTAAAAATCTTTTTTGCACTTTGAATTACCGTAGCACAAAATACAAATCTGGTGAGTCTAAAGCAAGTGCCTGGGTCTTATACTGACATTTCCCTACTCAAGAGTACTTGTCTTCCAATTTCTAATCATTTTGACTCGGACCTCAGGGAGGTTTGCTTTCAAAATCATACAGAAAATGCATCATACACCCTTCCTGAATGTGAAGTGAATACTTAATAGAGAGTTAAACTGAAATTCTTTAAATGTCCACTTTACAGCCTTCAAGCCACTCTACTTCAAACACAGTCAAGCATTAGCCTTGGCATGTCCAGGAGATACATTTCTTTCCCCCATTTTTGCATACTTTGTTAAATAAACCAGTTAAAGTATCCAAATATGAGTGGGCAAGCTCTTAAAATATTCCTTCATAGCATAACAGATATTGAAACAAATAACACTAAAGCTGATTAGTTTTCTTTTGAAGACAAAACCCTGGAAGAAAAAACATCCTTCTAAACTATCACTTCCTTAAAACAATGCTAAAATGTCCTAAGAATGCAGAATTCTATCACCTTTAGGGGAAGTGACAGACTCTTGTCACTCAGAAGCAAGCTCATCCATCGATCTGGTGAAACTGAACTCACTTCCAGATGCTTTTATAAACAACAGGTGTCTTTTACGACCCATTTTAAACTGCACAAATAAAAAACATTTACAAAAAGGTTCTCAGTCTTGTGTTCCTTTTTTTTGCATAACTACCTAGACCACAACACACATTTAAGAATTAAAGATTCAATGGTGACTGAAAAAAAAGGTAGAGAATGAAGTCACCATGAAGGTCAGTATAACAGGGCATCACAAGTATTTTCAATGGATCCAGTGTAGTAACCCACCTTTTCACTGAACAGTAACACACTGTTCTCAGTTTATCACACTTCCCCTCCAACAAGAAATTGTTTAGATGTGTGTATCCAGTGAATCCATAACCAGGGTGTGCTTTAAGATCAGACAACACAGTCAGTTCAATGAATGTTGAATCCAAAAAGTATTAATGACATCTTTTATTACAAAATGAAATATGAATTTTTAGATCACAGAAGCTGACACACAACATAACAACTTGGCTAACATAATGCACTATAACCTACTTTTACTGAATATTCATAAATATTTTAAATCCTTATTTTATTTTTAATAAGGTAATATTATGTAATAAAATAAAATTCAAACAGAATCCATTAAAATTTTCATAAGGATTAGGGAGGGAGACGGAGCCTTTATCACAAGCAACAAATTATCCAGCTTACAGATATCCAAAGCACAGTGCAATATTCACCTGAGACCAACACTCTCCACTTACAGCACAACACACCAAGAACAAGTTATCGAAGAGCTAAAAGCTCCAAAAGAGCATGAAAACCAACACAACCACATGGCTGATTTGGTCATTTTGGGCAGCCAGAGTTGAAACAGAACAATGCTAAACAGCTGCAAAGCTCAGCAAGTTGAATGACATGGACTAGGAAGAAAAAAAGTTGTAGCGGCACAAAATCCTTACAAAAAATGTCAGAACTACAATTCCTTTTGTTTTAGAACAGTGTGGTAACAAGCTCAGACAACCACAGACCCTCCAGGCTGGCATACTAAAAAAAAAGTATGCTAGATCTTTGGCATGCCCTTATCGCCAGTAAGCCCCAAGCACTAATGCAGACCCATGAAGTCCACTCACACAGCCAGTCTGGAACCCTCAACTTCAAGTGAGTGGGA
The DNA here is from genome assembly GCA_013397175.1 of Platysteira castanea. Classification (NCBI taxonomy): domain Eukaryota; kingdom Metazoa; phylum Chordata; class Aves; order Passeriformes; genus Platysteira; species Platysteira castanea. The sequence continues at coordinate 684,370 of VYXC01010949.1, forward strand.
TTGAAAGCCTAATACAGAGTGTAGCCATAAATGAGCAAAGCCTTCCACCTCTCTAACATGACTTCTTTTCTACTTTTTAATTACACCAACAATACTTTTTGTCTCCATTCATAGCCTCTGTCTCCCCTGAAATTCATTTTCCCTATGCTATCTTCTCAGCTGTCTAGTAGCATTAACTAAGTCTACATTTTATGTTTTATTTATTTTATATTTTAATCATCCCAACTAACAATTCAATGTTTTAATATTACTTAGGAATAGGCCTGATATGAGACATAGAAAAGCAAGCCTATGATTGCTAAGTTTAAAAGAATGTTCCTATTCTTAAGCTTTGACATGTTTTCTCAATATTTGTATTTATAAATTTTAATTCTTTATTCAGAGTTGTTTTCAACTCTGACAAGCAAAATAGAACTGAAGCAAGACTCACAAATAATTTAGCCACCCTTCCTTAGAAAAAATAAACTTGGCTTGCATATATACGGTGAAAATAGAAGTACATTAGAAATAGATTTTCATAATTTCAAAGCAGCTAACTTCTTTGAAACTGTATGCTGGAGATGGTGGGGCTTGTCACACTTAGTAGGACAACTATATCCATCTTGGAACTCCATTAAAGTCAGTTTTTTAATTGTGAACTTGGTAAACATACAAGCAATTTTATCTTGCTTTTCCATGAAGACAAGGATTGCATTAGGACACTGGTGAACTACATAACAATAACAATCAACGGTAATTTAGACATGTTAGGTATCTAACAGTTTACAAATATGTCCTGGAATGGTTTTTGTTGGGTGAAAGATTATTTATATGTTTCCAAACACTACCATCTCATAAGGATTTCAGTCTAAATTAGGTCTGGCTATGAACCAGCAGAAGAAGCTCAGAATAACTATGATTAATTTCTTCTCATTTTATTCCATCAAACTGTTTCCACATGTTACTACAGGGAAAGTATTCTTTTACACAGATCAAACTACTTTCCAGGAAGGGCATTCACAGCCATCTACAGTATGAAAAAAATACAGAAATAAACACAGTATCTCTGATGCATGAAACAGGTAGAAACTTGCATTTCTATTCAGACATCTGCATTCAAACTAATTGTATCTACAGTAGTCAACATAATTGTATCTACAGTAATCAACATACTTCAGCCACACTCAGTAATTACCATTTCAGTTAGAGGAATTGTCTCTACTGAAAGATTTCCTATTTCAAATTTATCAAACAGAACCTTCAAAGTAAAATTCAAAAACTTAATTATAAGATTAAAATATTTGACATATTTAAGAGGATGTTCTATTAAATTTCTTCTATATCTAATTAAACAAAGGCATATAACCACTTTTGCAAAATAAAGCAATTAGAGAATTACTTCTAATGCACATTTAAGGTATAGCATTAAAATACCATATCTTAACCTTTTGTTTCTTTTTTTTTTTTTGCTTTTCATTTTCTGTATTTTATATCCAGCTCTTATCTAGGACTACATCTTTTTTTCTATAACAAAAAGTTTTAATATATAAGGAGTTTTATGATTCCAGTGCAGAGATGGAAGATTTAGAGTATTTCCTCCTCCAGTCTACAGAAATCCTAGCAAACAACTCTATTTCAATGGACAAGATGGAGGCAGAAACAAAGTCATGACACAAACCATAAGCCACCACTCCTATACAGAAGTGCAGTTGAACACAACAATTCAACTATGTAAGCAAAGTTTTCTAAGCTTAGGTGTGAACACTTGTTCAAGCCCAAACTAGCCAAGCTTCCAAACTGAACTAATACAAGCCTGCACATAGTCCTCAGAGTTCATAACCTCATTCTGCACCCAGAACCCACCTACTTTCTGGACAGCATGGCAAGGCAGCAGCTTGGTTGCATGTTTTCAACTCAAACCTGTCACCATCTGCCCCCATAACTCATTCTGTAAATGTCGTGCCCAGAAGACCCCCCAAACCAGCTGCACACTTCTGCTGAAGGACCAGATACAGCATGCAGTCAGTCAGGACTACAGGACAAGCACAATGACTCAGTAAAGAACAGCGCACCACAATAAAGGTAGAAGTACTCTCATCAGCAAGCAGAAACACAAATTTGAGTCCAGGGCATAACATACTTTCACCCACACTCACACCCAGACTCTCTCATGCAGCAAAGACATAACTTATGTGACTGTGCTGTGGTGGGGCCAGGATTCCTTCTACCTATTCCTTCTACTGACAAACAAGCATGATCTGCAACCTGAGCTGTGTATCCACTAGAAATTAAGACTGAAGAAAAAGGATTACCTTCTTTCTGCAAGGATATCTTCTGTCTGTATATTCTTTAACAAAAAGAATAGTTCTTAAATTACCTTATTTTTAATTTTTTTGGAAAAAAAAAACAAACCAAAAATCATAATCCTTATGGGTACAGCATGTTTGATTCTCACTAGTGAGCACTAAAATTTCTTCTATGTAGGCAGTATCACCAGCCAGTGTAATTTCAGCTATCTTGACACATTTGCACTGGCAGCTTTTAATTGCCCAAGGACAGAACTGGCTGAAATGTTAAACAAGCCTAGTCTTAACACAGATATTAAACCTAATCATCAGCTAGACAAAAAGAAGGTTAATTAGAACATATGTAAGGAGTTTTGAACACTATGAAAAAAAGGCTTGTATGCTAAACTTCACCTACTTTCCTTAAAGTCTGTTTACCCAGCTGGCTAGAGGCAACAGTCAAACTCACTAAAACTGGGCACATGTAAATCTTAAACCAACACCAGGAAGGAAGAAGTTATAATTATGTTTATTCCTAGCTGAAAGAGAGGGGATGTTTAATCAGAAATTTAATATACACTTTGATCCAGTGTTAATGAGCTGACACTATGTTGTACATTGAAATGACTTCAAAGACATAGGACGCCTTAAACAAATGTAATGTATATTTATGACACTGTTTAAGAAAAAGAAAACATTTCTTCTAATGAGGCCACCTTTATCAGAACATACTATCTGAGTAACTAGGGATAGCACATATACATCAAGATAATTCAGAGCCCCAATCAGCTAGAGCAAACTAAGGAAGATAACAGAAACTGTTGCTTAAAAATTAAGATTGCACATGTTCTTTTTTACTTCATACAATTTCCATTCTTTCATATTTAAAGCATTTACTTCTAAGCTCAGTAAATATTGTTTTGGTCTTATCAACCACATGCTAAATTCTAAATGTTATTCTGTGGAACAAGTAAGACTTTTCAGAGAAAATAGAAAAGATGCCCCTCAAAAAGAGTGAACAATAGGAATACATAACTGAAAAAACATATGTATATATGTTTAAAGTAGAGGAAGGAAGCAGAACTAGGTGTATCACGGGCCGCAATTTTTCAACACACAGCACTGAAAACAAGCTCAGAAACATAGCACAAGTGGAAAGAAGCAAAACCAAGTACATACACACTAAGGAAAAGAAAAGAGTGGTACTGCAAACAATGACACAACATTTATAACATTTGATTTCATATTAAAATTGGATTTTTTAAAAAAAAGCAGACGGAAAATAAGTCATAATGTCATTTATGTTCCTCTTGTATCATGAATTACTGACAAATTTTTAAAACAATAAAGCATAAAATTACAGAAGTTAGCAGGATTAAACCAATATATACCTTTTTAATGTGTCATACAAGTTATATAGCAGTTCTTCTACTGCATTCTTTATCTGTGCATTCCTTGTGAGAACTCAAGAATGGTCAAGGAAGTTAGCGTTTTTCATAGATACAATAGTACAGTTCATTACATAAAATACATTTTGTCATATTATTAGTCGAAAAAGGTCTTACTATCTTAGTCAACCTATTTAACTATTTTTTTTGTCACAGTGCAATAACTGGTAATGTTTAACAAGATGCTCTCATTTAATAAGGTTTTGTTCTCTTCTAGATAGATTTTTTAAAAATATTTTAAAGTTTGCTATAGAGTCTGTACAATGCTACTAAAGATCTATATTAAATATATGATGCAGACCACACATGGCATCCCCCACCTAAAGAGCAGCATATGCTGGTGCTGAGTTTCAAGACTTTCTTATGACCTATTTATTCTTTTCAGTTGTCAGCAATAGTTGTACATTATACACAATTGTAATGGATTCTATAAGATGTATAAGTTGGTCTAAGCAACTCAACCATTTCCAAGCAAATCATGTGGTCAGTATCCCACTATCAGTTTTCAATACTTTTTGAAGCATTTTAAAGCATACTTAACAGCTTTACATTTTGGCATTCATTCAAAATAACTGACACTAAGATGAGATACCAGCACTTTCTTGTTCTAACTCTTGCTATACTGCAAATCTAGGAGCAAAATTTAAACAAAACATTTGCTCTAAAAGTAATGAAACATGAAAACAATAATTTTTGTCACTAAAATTAATAAGACTTTATTTTACTTTGACTGCATAGTCTCATCTAGCATTAACAAGTAATGAAGCACAACTTACAGTCAGCAAGGCATCTTTCATACCCCACATACTGATTTACATTGCAAAAAGCTATCAGTGAGCATGCACTCTGCCACAAAGGATTTTGCATATTACAGTAAATCAATATAAGGATGAGTTAGCACTTGTATTCAGTGGAGCAGAAATCTTGATGCAACTGCCACAGGAGTTAAAATTGTTTTTAAGAAGTTTATACTTTAAGAAGAATATTTTACCTCCAGACAGTGTGCATCATTACAAAATCAACATCATGATGTGAAGGCTACCGATCCACTGCATATCATTAAACACACGATTTACATCATTTTATGAAGAAGAAAAAAAATCTCAGTGTGTTGTAGGAGGACTCTTGCACAATTTAATCAACCAAATGCAAAACTGCAGTGTTTAATTAATAACTGTTTCCCACACATACAGTCCTGAGTAACCAAACACAGAGGAACTGTAGTTTGTGGTCATGCAGTGCCCTAAGCAACTCTGCACTTGCTTACCAAATGTCTTTGCCTTATGAACTTGCTCAGCTGCTTCTCTCAGAACTGCTTGTGCCTCTCCTTGCAGGAAACCTTGGACCTAAGCTTCTTCCCCTTACAGCCCATTAGATTCAAAATTTCAAGTCACCTCTTTATACAGGCTTCATCTAAAACCTCTTATCAAGGGCCTTGTAAAATGGATCCTTATGCCTTACCTTGACAGTTTGGTTCAAATAGTGACTCTAATAGATGCATGTGTGGATTTGATACCTCATGAATTCTCTCCTACATGTTCCAAGGCTCCTCAAGGCAGTTTTAGTTCTATCTGTACCACAGCCCACCTACTTCTTGGAAACAAGAGGAGGATAAGCACGGAACCAGTCCAGCAAACTATTACAGCATATGAAACAGGCCAAGTTGGCTTTCAGAAGCTTTGCCTAACCTGCAGGGCTGGTGTTCTCCTTGCCACAACCACCTAGATCACGAACTCAGCCAAAATGCAGCTGGGAACACTTCTGCTTGAAAACTCAGATAATCTTTCTTTTTAGGGCAGTATTTGGTGAAAAGGGAGAAAATTTACGTGCCTAATCCTTAGTCAGAGAGGTATGGCTAAGAACCTCTTCTAGATGTTGCCATGTAGGAGTTGCTAGAATGATCCAAGGCCTTTATTCAGCTTCTCACGCATGCTGGACATGATGAGATTTCCCTTATTTTAACGAACTATTCTTTAAACCTTTGATCTGCTGCAGGAAGGGGAAATCTGAGTGCTAAACAGACACATCTTTGCTGAAGGCTGCTTCATTTCCCAAACATAATATCATTTTCTCAGATGAAGCATATAGATTTTAACTAGCCTCAAATCAGCAGTACCATCTATGCCATTTCTCTCAATTTGAAGGAGGTACATTTTATAGACATTACAAAAAAATTACCCCAACAACCACTTAAGTATAGGAAACTATCCTCAGAATTTATTTTCAGGATAAACTAACCCTATCTAAAAAAATAAGGAAGGTAAAAATTAATGTGTGTAAACTTCCAGAAGCTAAAAAGTGGTGGATTAAGCCACCTTTCAAAAATACTAGTTGTGTTAGTACTAGGCTGGTTCTGTTAGTACAACATACAAATGCTGCAAAGAAAAAAGGAAGATTATAATTCAAGTTTCTGTCTATGATTTAGGTATTTCAGTTGGCTGAGTTGCATCCTTTCTAATAAATGCAGGGAATCATCTAAATCACTTAAATTGAGACTGGGGAATGACAGAGCTGTTTCTCCCCTTACCAGTGCCCTCCAACTGTCAAACATTACATCTTGTTAGAACTAAGACTACAAGTATTTACTAACAATGCATTAGTTCTCCATTCAACACAGAAAACAATTAACAACTTGGCTGAGAAGATTTTAATTTCTATGGGAGCAAAAATGCCATCAGCTATGGAAATATCACTATGCTTTCGATAGTTATCCATTAAAAAGGAAAAATGCATTGTATAACTGGTTTTTGTACAACAGCAAAACCACACTTCATTTCTTCACACATTCATGGCTTCTGATCTTTGCAATAATGTAGAATCATAGAATAGTTTGGGTTGCAAGGGACCTTTAAAGGTCATGTAGTCCAACCCTGCTGTAATGAGCAGAGACATCTTAAACTCTGAGTGAGTTCAGTTTGCTCAGAGCCCTGTTCAACTGGACCTTGACTGTTTTCAAGAGATGGGACATCCATCATCTCTTTGGGAATTCCCGTGTTTCACCACCCCCACTGTAAAATAATATTTATCTCTATCTAGTCTGAATCTACTCCTTTTTAGTTTAAAATCACTACCACTTGTCCTATTTCAACAGACCCAGCTAAAAAGTTTGTCCCCATCTTTCATATAAGCCTCTTCAAGTACTGAGAGGCCACAATAAGGTCTCTCCAGAGCTCTCCTGTCTAGGCTAATCAACCCTAACTCTCTCAGCCTTTCATCATAGACCTTCAATCCATCTGATCATTTTTCTGGCCCTCTGCTGGATCTGCTCCAACAGGTCCACATCTTTCTTCTGCTGAAGGCCCCAGTNTGGACCTTGACTGTTTTCAAGAGATGGGACATCCATCATCTCTTTGGGAATTCCCGTGTTTCACCACCCCCACTGTAAAATAATATTTATCTCTATCTAGTCTGAATCTACTCCTTTTTAGTTTAAAATCACTACCACTTGTCCTATTTCAACAGACCCAGCTAAAAAGTTTGTCCCCATCTTTCATATAAGCCTCTTCAAGTACTGAGAGGCCACAATAAGGTCTCTCCAGAGCTCTCCTGTCTAGGCTAATCAACCCTAACTCTCTCAGCCTTTCATCATAGACCTTCAATCCATCTGATCATTTTTCTGGCCCTCTGCTGGATCTGCTCCAACAGGTCCACATCTTTCTTCTGCTGAAGGCCCCAGTGCTGGATGTAGTATTTCGGGTGGATTCTCACAAAAGCGGAGTAGAGGGACATGAACACCACCCTGGACCTGCTGGCCACACCTCTCCTGGCCCAGAACAGTTGGCTTTCTGGCTGTAAGTGTGTACTGTCAGCTCATGACCAGCATTACATCCACGAGTACCCTAAGCCCTTTTCTGTAGTATCCTCTCATCCCCCAGCCTTTATTGATACTAGGAATTGTCCCAGTCGAGCCACAGGAGCTTGCACTTGGTCATATTGAACCTCAGTGTTCACACAAGACCACTCCTTGAGCTTGTCCAGGTCCCTCTGTACGGCATCCACCCCTCTGGCATATCAACAACACCACTCACTTTGGTGTCATCTATGTATTTGCTCAGGGTGCACCTGATCCCAATGTGTCTGCATCAAAGATGAAGGTATTAAAGAGTATTGGTCCCAATATGAACCCCAGAGGGACACCACTTGACAGAGATCTCCACCTGCACATTGAGGTGTTAACCACCACCCTTTAGACACAGCCATTCAATCAATTCCTCATCCACTGAACAGCCCACCCATCAGATGCTTCTCTCTCCAATTTAGAGAGAGGATATTGCAGATGACCGGGTCAAAGGCCTTAGGGAAGACCAGAGAGGCAGCATCCCTAGCTCTTCCTTGTTCCACTGATGTAGTCACTCCATCATAGAAGGCCACTAGGTTGGTTGGGCAAAACCTGCCCTTGGTGAAGCCATAATGGTGCGCTCTAATCCCCTCCCTGTGCTCCATGTGCCTTAGTAGGCTCCGAGCATGTACGTCTTAAAAAGTTATATTATTCTCAAATCAATAAATAACACCCTACAACTCATTAATAATTATTTTTACATTGACATTAGTCACTCTCCTAAAGTACAAAACTCACTCCATTCATGTCAAGATGGTAATGGTAATCTGTCATCAGTTCTTGATTCTGTTTTTGCACAGGGGTCTGACAGGACAGTGAGAGCTCCCCAAAGCACCAAGCATACACTGAAAGCAGAACTTCTGAGAACACAGGCAGAGGATAACTTCAGATGACCCAGTGTATAAATACAAATCAAAAACAGTCTTATCACTGATGCAGCCTTTGCAGCTGGCTAAAATCAGCCTTTGAAAATAACAAAGAGGACAAAGACCATGCGCAAAATACTCTATACACGGCAAAACCAGAGGAGATAAGAAAACAAAAAGATAATTGCTCCAAGAGAAGTACAAAGAAAGGTCAAAGTGGGCCACACCAGCATTCTGTCCCTATTCAAGTACACCACACCAGATCTTATTTATCTACCCAAGTCTTCCTTTACCATCAGTGGAGAAAAATAGGTGGTTTTTGGTTTGCCACCCACCAAATTTTGCTAATATAACTCAGCAACCATAGATAGCAAAGCAAGTGGGTGAAAGAACAGGATCCAAAGAGGTCCGTGTTTTCTGCTCCAGCCTTCCGCTACAGTAAGAGTGATAATGGCAGCACAAGAGGAACAGACTGAGCACAACACGTCGTGTTTTCTGTCTGGGAGTAGTATTTTGACTGACTGCCTCTGTGAGTAGGAGTCCACGAGACTGAGTAGCTCTGTACAGCTGTATTGGCACGTAAGCTTCGTTCAGGTCCTTGCTAAAGCTTGGAATAAAGTAATGATGTTAGACAGCTTCCAGAAACCAGCTTTTAAGAATGCCATTTTGACTTAGTCCTCTCAACATAACAGACTGTACTTTCAAATCTAGTATGTTAACTAGAGAAAAGAAAAAGTCTTTGGATGTGCCTTCTTTCTGTAAACTTTCAACAGCAGAACTGACAAGTTCCCCTCCACCTTCTTGATTTCTTTTTCATGTAAGCATTTTTCATTTCAGTTATGTTGTTTAAAATGCAATGTTGGCAATGAGATATTGCTAGAGGCTTTGGACTGATGCCTTCTGAAGCTTCCACTTTTCCCAACTTTTACTAGCTGTAAAGAATTTGTTTCTAGAAACATATAATTTTAATTGCAAAATTACCCCAAAAACATAAATGGAATTTAATTGGTTACAAAGTAATATTTTGACATCATCAAGGAATTGTTTGGGGGTTTAAGGCATAATTTATTAGTTCTGGTTAAGGTACACATTTTTATTCCCAAAGGCAAATAACAAACTGATTAGTAAGTGTAATAAAGCAGTTTATTTGTCTGACAATTGGCAGCTAGAAGTGCAGTAACTTACTTGATCAATTGCCATTTTAAAGAACATTAAAGGTTCTCATAATTATGTTACCAATATGGTATGCAGACATAACAATACAGCATTAGTCCTATTAACACAAGTCATTTAATATGATGTTTCTGCCAGGTTTTGTACCTTTCTACATAATGCAAGAGGAAGTAATTACTTTTTGTACTGAAAGATTGAAGAACTGACATTCTTTTAGATATGCAAAGAATTTGACCATAGGAAAAACTAAACATGATAGCTGCTCTCGATCAATTTTTTTCTGATATTCAAAACCATGCATACCAGTTTTGAGAAAGTGATAGCTTTCCGTTTAGTTTTTCAGAATTCTGTAGTTCTCAAGTGGGGACAGCCACCTGTCTTTGGGAAGGTGGTTTTCCAATTCGTTACGTAAAATGAAATTCTTCTCATGTTCCTTAATTCAACTACTTTGTCAGGTAACATCAGCAGCACCCAGCTCTTAGAGACTTAGAGCACACATCTCTCTGATGGCCCAGCCTCACTGAATTCAGTGGATCTCAGCCAAGACACAAAGCCACCACACAGTGAATGAACACCACACACATTTCAGTCAGATGTGACACAATGGAAAAGACTATTACGTATGTACACAATCACCTTTTTGAGATCAAATGATACTTCAGGGATCCAGGTAAGGAAATATTTACCAGTCAGAAGTTCAGATGAACTAGAGTACACTGACATGAGAAGGTCAATGGAGATTGCCTTGGTTCCCCCTACTTTTCTACTGAAAATACCTTACACTCAATTAAAACGAAAATGAGGAGAAAATATTACATTAAAATCACAAAACGTTCAAGAAAAAAGTGAACAAGTTAAACACAAATTCAAATGAGGTATGATATACCTTAACATGCAAAGACAACACAAACACATTCAGAAAAGTTATTCTGATTTCAACACAAAACCAGTACAAGTAACTCCGTTCTTCTACCACTCCTGAAGAATCACATTTAAAACTGATTTACAAAGAGGATTTATTTTAAAGTCTTTGGCAGAAAATCAGTTCTGGAATGCTATTTTGTGCTATATGAGAAAGGTCAAAAAACTTAGCTAAAATTCTAACAGAATTTAAGTTTTAATGACTGGAAACTTTGGTTCTGTATCACTGAAAACTATAATGAAGAGTTTGTATTTTATTGCCATTTTTTATTGAGCCTACCTACAAAACTACAGGCCTACTAGGAAGAGGCTCAAAATATTTAGATTTGCGACACAGTGTTCTGAGAGACTTGACATAATTTGATTATCATAATAAAAATTTTAAAAAGCTACATATTCCCCTTCCACACAATGAACTTTCAAAAAAAGGTGTAAGAGCACGAAGGAAACACCACGGATTTATTCTTCAGACTCATTATTCCACTGTCAAAGTCGTGAACCACCTATCAATTAGCTTATCTTTTACCACATTTTCTGGAAAAGACAAGCAGTGGTACATTTTCCTAGTTTTCTAGTACCCAAACAATCTGTTAGCCCTAATGACTTCTACCTCAAACCATGTCCTTAAAGCAGGGAAGCATTATGCTATCTTATTAATGGAGAATTCAAGAACAAATTAAAAATAGCAAGTTTTGCAAACAAGCCTAGGGCTAAGTTGTGATTTCTTACATCTCTGACTTAGCCAGTTCATCTAACAGTTCCTCTTGTTGTTAATGCGTGCCTCTCCTATCCTTCTACTTGCATAACACAACTTCTACCAACTCTTCCCCTTCATATATCACTTACTTTCTCAGAAATCTTTTTAGTTTCTATGAGTAATCCCAGTCCTCAGATGCAGTGATAAATAGAAGAATAGCCAACCTACAGCTGGAGGCTTCTCACTTACCCTGTATCCCAGCAGCTTGCAATGCTTACAGGTTTTAGAACAATTTAGCATTAATACAGAGACAGCTTTCTTGCTGCTTATTCAGGATTTGTATATAAGTTTGAGACGAAAACACAAGGTTTACAAGTCAACCAATGCAGTACATACACTTTTTGGCTGTAATTAGTAGTCACTAACAGAACTGCTCTAGCATTAGGTGATAATTCTGCATGGAAAAAAATGTAAACTATCATCACATAATCTACCTTTCAACTAAGAAATTGCTGATTAATTCAATCTCTTACTGACAGGCTCTATGGCAATAATTATTCCCTCTAGCAAAATAACACCTGCAGCATTTAAAAATGTCAACCTCCCCCAGCTGACTTCTCTGCATAGTAGGGAACCTGGATCTGTTCTACTTTTAAAAAAACCCATCACACATTAATAAAATTTCTAGAAAATTCCTTATTTATCAATCATGATTTTATGCTGTACAGTATATAGCACATTGCAGAGTTGCATTGCTGTATAATACATACCCCATGTTCTTTAGCAGCCAAAACCACTTTTGAAACAATATCTTCTTCAACAAAAGGCCTCACAGCATCATGGATAATCACTACTTCTGGCTTCTGGAGCAAATGACTGGAAAATTCTTTCTCTGCAAATACTTTCAGTCCATTGAATATTGACCGGTGACGAGTTATTCCACCTTTTACTACTGTAACTTTTTTGTGGCCATATTTTTCAATGATAGTCTTCATTGTTTCAATATTTTCAGGAGAGACCACCACAATAACGTCAGATATCCAACTTATCCTAGAAAAACCAGTACAAAACCAGAGAAAGTAGATATGAATGCCTAAATAAAAGTGGAGATATATGAGACGAAGAAATTCATTACAACAAATATTCAAGGTGGCTGAATAAAGCATCTCTCTATATAGTCAAGTCCATGTTTTTGTACTCCACTCCTTAAGGGAGAGCTGTAACAGAAGATTTATACCAATAACACTGGAGTTCTGGGAAGGGGCTTCCTTCCAACAACCACTTTGCAGAGGGGCACATTCTGATAACTCTTTAAAAGCCTTCAAAACATTTCTTACTCCAGCATCATTCCTAACTTCAAACGGAACTTCTAAATTAAACAGTGACAGTTTGCTAATCAGTTTCTAATAAACCGGTAAATCCTGTGTCCTGGAATACTCCATGTTCCAGTGAAGTACATGGTGTACAAGGGAGTAAGACAATCAAGACAAAGTCTGAAAAAAGATCACTATCAAGACAGGCATGAGCAGTAATTGACAGAATGGTAACGGAATGAAAACTGTAACACTAATATTGACAGGAAACATTATACTGGTAGGCTGAAAAAAATACATATCTTTATAAACACAAAGGTTTCTCATGTAGGAAGCTAGAAAAATGGAAAAACATAGCTGTGCTAGTTAAGAATACCATATCAAAAGTACATTTTTAGAGATTGTCAAGATTTTACTGTTGGTATCAGTCTAGGTCTACAGCTGAGGGGTTGTGTGGGGAGAGGTGAATGACTCACAGACCACAAGACTAAAACCAGTCACAACTGAAGCTAGGTTGAAATCATACTTCTGTCAAAGTATCTAGGAATACAAATTCTAGTCATATGTGGCATACTGTACTTCAAAACAACAGAAATACCATAATTCAAATTCATTGTAGTGTCTTATTTTCTAAATGCCTATGTAGAGAACGTTAAAAAAAAATTGTTGTGTTCCCCTTCTGTGTCTCCACAGATGGCAGAAGAGCTTTCTAGCATGTCAGACAAGAAGCTCATCAGATAAGCAATGATTTTTTTAAAAATTACTATGTTAAAACTACCCAGGGGTAGTTGACACATCCAACTATGGAGAAAGAGAGGTAAGTATGTTACATTGTCTCAACCAAAACTAGTAAAGCTACTGAAACTAATTTTGCAGACACCAGAAGAACTAAGGTACTAAGAACTAGTATTTCCAGCTAGAAAAATAAGAGTAAGAAATTCACCGTTCAGAAATACACAGGCTTAAGATAACTGACTTCTGCAGTAACACAAGAAGGCATTGCCTGGGAACTATCCTTACTTCAAAAGCAAAGTTATCTGTGCAAGAAACCAGTCCCCTAGAACTACATGAAACAACAGAGCATCTTCCACCTTAGGTATGGGGGGTGGAGGAGTTGCAATTAATAATACTACATGGAAAACTATTTAAACAAATTGTAAAATAAGTATTTAAAATAAAATAAAGTGCTATTACTATTCTTCAACAGAAAAATACTTGTCCTTATGTTCATTTTACTACTAGCAAAGGCAGAAAATACAGCCAAACCAACATATTCCCAGCATTCTTTAAGTATTGAAGTTGCTCAAATGTAAAATTTGAAGTCATGTGGTTTCAAGTTTCATTTCAACTTGTCACTCACCATAGGTCCATCAAAAGGTTTAAAAATCTCTCATATGATTTCTGGCATACTCTTACATTTAGCTACAAAATGTAGCACTTCTGCATGACTTCAACTTGGCAAACTAACTGGATTCATCTCAGTTCTTCTTTTAAATATCAAGAGTCAGTCATTTAAACAAAGCAAAATTCAAGAAGAGCTATTTCACACTAAATGAGAACAAGAGCTCTGCACTTCTATTTACAGAACGACCGCAGCCTTACACAGTACCCAGAAACTGGACAGTCTGCACAGTCACTGTGACTGCGTAAGAAGAGCACTGACATTGCCCTTAGGAACTTTTATGTTCCTAAGTTAAATGGCTTTCAGCTGAAGGCAACTGGGTAGTAGTACACAGCATCTTCTGAGAAGAGAGGAAGAGAATACAAGTACTGTCCAGCCTATGATAAATCTCTGCACAGAGGGGGTGGAATGGCTCAAGGCCTCCAGTGGTACAATACACCAAAAAGTGACAGGATGCGGTCACAGCTCCACCCTGTGTCTGCATAAACACATTTGTGAACTTGAGTATGTCCTCCTTAAACTCACTCCGGACCCACATTCTGTAATTAGAGCTGGGATTTAGGGATGTAACATATTCATGTAACAGCATGAAGGTATCCTCTAGACTGATTACATACAGAACAGCCTAGGTTTTGTCCCACTAAAACTCATGAAAAGAACTAATCCAGTAAACTACAAATTTTTATAAATGAGAGCTGTGCACCACACAGGTTGCTTGCTCTTCTGAAGATCTGCTTATGGAAATGTTGCAAAATGTTTTAAAGAAGTAGAAAGATATCAGTATACACTCAATCTGGAAGCAAATGGATCTTTTTTCTCTCCCTCAATTTGTCACATTCTCTCCTTCAGAAAGATTTCATACTAAAATAATAATCTACTCAGGACCTGCTCAACTCCAGTTTAAAAACACCATTTCAATTTTATACCAGTAATATTGGATCAAACTTCAGAAAGAATCAGCACAATGCATGAAAAAGATCACAGTACTGTACCCCAACATGCTTTAACAACACACAACTCTAGTGCTTCCGTACAACACAGGCTGTGGTTCCAGAGTGGAAAATCAAGTCTGACCAAATGAAGCAAAATGACAAGACCAGTTACGATCACTTTACAACTGCCTTGGGAAGACCACAATAGTAGCAGAAAGCAAACAATGAGGCAGAAAAGGACTACATGTTTGTTTCCCACAGCTATCCTTCTCGTCATCACCTACAGACTTACTGCCTAGTAGAAAATAGTACTGTTCCATTAAATTTCAAACAAAAGTACAAACACTTATACTAGCTGAGTTAGAACTGAAAGTAGAGGAGCTCATTAACTCAGCAACAGATTAAGCTATTACTTCAAAACACAAGCTGCAGAGGAAATGAAATAAACCCACTTTCAGCTGTATCACCTAAATGGCATGCTGAGGTACAAATGTGACCCAGATCTAACCCTCTATCAGTTCTAGATTTAACCCTCTAGAAACCAGTGCTGAAATCTGACATAAGGCTTAAATACTCACACTCAACCTCCTGCAGCTCTCACTCTGCCACTAACAGACTATTCAATATAACCTACTGAGACCAGCAAAACAAGGCCAGAACCAGGCAGTCGCTGCCGAGATGGCTTTAGCAGTGTTAGACAGGATCTTTCACTGTCACAGAAACTTTCAGAGGTGCAAGATAAATCATTACAATACTTTTGCTAACCTTATTAAAAACCAAATGAGAAAAATAAGTATCAAGAACAAAATGCATTTGCAGAATGCAAGCATAACTAATTTTTGCTCCAAAACAGCTTTGTTATGGATTTATTAATATATGAAAAAAGTATATTAATACAAATGTATCTCTTACAGTACAAAAATGGAAGCAGGAAGCTTTCATGGTATATTAAGAAAGTTTGGAGGGTCTCATGCACAGAAGCCATTCATTTTTTTCCAGAAATAAAATGCTGCTTTTGAGTCAGACATGATAAAAAAAAGATACCTCCAAAAATTTGCTGTAACTATTTTTCACTCATAAGCTATTTCCAAAAAAAGTTAATGATAACTGGACAAAAAGAACTGTCAGAGTAGATCCAATTAACAAAACTGTAATTGTGTGACCTATGGAGCCTGTGAATATGCATCAATCAGTGGAGAAAAATATTTGGAAATAAACTATCCAATACACTTCCAAGGAGGTGCTCCTTTGGGAGCTCCCCTAAGGGACTTTAAGAGACGTCCACCTGTTTTGAGATACAACAATAAAGTAAACAAAGCTGTCTGAAACCTTTATGGAAAATTTTAATTCTGCCAGTGAAGATATTAACTCTGCTTTCCTCTTTTATAACTATTCACTGTACTTTCAACAACTGGTGAAATATGAGCACAGCAAGAATAGCAGCAGTAGGTTTGTTCCACAATGATTTTAAAATCAATCTTTACCTTAGTTTATTTTCCTCTCTCTATCTTTAGTAAAATATGCACATGCATACAGAGCTAAGATTCCTCCCTGTCTTGGAAAAGGAATTGAAAAAGTTTTATTCTAAACAAACATGCATACACACAAAAAAAAACAAATGAAGGAAGAACTCTGCAAGTTGTTAAGCAAAAGCAAGGAATAGCATTCTAAATCAGTTGAACTTGTTGAGAAAGCCTTGCATAGTTCAACAAAAGCAGGAACAAATTCAATGGGGAGAAGAGACATTTACATTTTCTAATACACTGTAATTTTAGCCCAAAGGTAGGGCCTGACCTTCCTATCAGTGCCACTGCACCAGCAATTAAAACCAATGATTTCTCCTCACCCTAGTTTTGTTCACCTCCTCTTCCTCAGGGTATAATCTGCGATTATTATTGGCAGGCCAGTGTTCTACAAGCTGTTATCCTATGCAATAGGATGCACTGCTTATTCATTCATGCCTGCTCTTGTCTCATCTGCCCATTTTTCCACATTGATATTCAGTCTCACTGCTTTCAGCTGAATAGCATAAAAATCTTTTTCTACTGATTTTTAAAAACCATATGCAAAGCAGCTTCACAACCTTGAACTGTTCATGTATTTCTGTCTATACACTGCTACTTCTTTTCCAGATTTAAAAAAGCTCAAAAATAGCAGCAGTAGCTGAGATGCCCAGTTCAACTGAAGTCATTACAGGCTAATGGGTCAGTGAGCCATTCAATTATATCAGGTGAACAACAGACATGAGAAGATAACATCAACCTAAACACAAAATCTGCCATTTCTGGGCAGATTATGTGACAAACTGCAGCTCCTCAGTCTTACATTTCTTCGTGCGCTTACATTTGCACAAAGTAACAACAAGGTATATCCTTTGCAGTTTCAGTGCCAGAAGTAAAAGTGTTAAGATGAAAATGAAAGCCATCCCAAGCTTTGGAGTACATCTGTTCCCAGCTCCTCATACACATCTATACCAGTCAACACTCCAATTCAGCAGAGGTGGCAGGAAGCTCTGTCTGCCAGAGCACTGGTAGTGGTTATTGCACTCCTAAGCAGGAGCACCAAGCTGTTACCTTCACAATCAACTTGGTTAAACTGTACAACTAGAAATCAACCTTCTGATTTTTTTGCAGCTTTAGGACAAATATAATACTGTTGCTCAAAGTATGGCTATTTTCTCAGTGCTTACTGGCAGTAAAAATAGAGATTTTTTTTTTTTTAGTTGCATAACATTTCTTCCCAAACCTCCAAACCTCACTCTGTTCTCTATTCCAGCTCTCCAATACACTCAGTGAGGATATAATTCTTCTCTGTAGATTCCCATGACATTTTGGCAGAAATTACAGCTGTGGCAAGCTTTGGATTGGATGCTTTGCTTACTGATGTGCTTAGCTTTGCCACTGGCTGGTGCTGAAAATTAAATAAAGAAAACAAGCAGTATCTCTTTCATAAAGTACCAAGTGACCTGAGGGAAGCGTCTCTGGGAGGCAATGGAAAAAGAGTCCCAATTTTGAAGTTGTACAAGTTTCCATGTGTTAGGAACTTTGGGAGATGGTGGCAATTTTATTTCTTTCACCAATCTCCACTTTTCCCCATTTATTCTCTCTAAAAAGCTGAACGTTTGTCTTCCTACAAGTTACTGCAACATATCCAGAATTCCCCTTGACACTCAGCTCCTACCTGTGGTGTTTCAAGTGACACTAGATGCAAGATTTACATTATGTTAACATTTGACAATAATATATTAACTGTCAGTCACATGCCTAGAACTCAACAGCCTTATGAAAAGGAAAAGCCTGGCTGCTAAGAAATCCCATTACTTTAATCTTTTGCTCCAACATAGAACCATAGAATGTTAAGGGTTGGAAGGAACCCTAAAGATCATTTAGCCCCAACCCCCCTGCGATGGGCAGGGACACCTCCCACTAGACCAGGTTGCTCAAGGCCCTATCCAACCTGGCCTTGAACTCTACCTGAGTTCGGGCATCCACAATCTCCCTGGGAAACCTGTTCCAATGCCTCACCACTTTCACAGTAAAGCATTCTTCCCAGTATCTAGCCTAAATTTCCCATCTTTCAATTTGTACACATTACTCCTTGTAGTATCACTACAACATAAACATGGAAAAGTTACATGTGAAGCTTCACACTACATAAGCCATCAGCTTTTAGTCCAACAGCTATAACTTAAACATTTTTGCTTTAAACTTCCTGCTGGTGCAAGGTGTTCTGCTATGGGCAATAGCGGAGCATAATGCAGTGCTGTACACCTCTGAGTTCATTCATCCCATCACAAGGAGTGTTTCATTTTTCAAGGCCTTTGGACATTATAAAGGCCATCTCCAGTGGCAATGGCAGTGGCAGTATAGACCTCTTTTCAGGGCTGATGGATAGTCCTATGACTGTCTTTAACAGCTGCAGTGGGCTCATAGCTCACCAAACCAGCCACTGTAGCTACACAAACCCTCGAGCTTCGAGGCTGAAGGGCCTCGAACAGGTAATCTCCAGAAGCCAAGGAATGCGGCACAGCCCTGAAGCATGGGCACGGCTGGGGGAAGGAGAGCGGAGAGCCACGCGGGATGGCGGCGCTTGAGCTAGGCTGGGGTGAGGGAGGCACCAGCTCCCGCCCGGGACTTCGTCCCAGGTGAGGGGGCCCAGACACACCTCGATCGCTGCCCGGTCTGACCGGGCGGGGAGGGANGACAGCACAACGCAAACCAGACCCGCCGGGTGTGCCCAGGGCCTGAGGTGAGGGCAGCGGGGGCTGCCTGCGGCTCTCCGGGGCACGGCGAGGGCCGGCAGGAGCCCGCGGTGGGCGCGGTCGGGAGCCGAGCGGCGCCGGGCTCGTTACCTCTCCATGGCCCGCACCGCGTAGCTGACGAGCGGCCTCCCCTGCACGGCGCAGAACTGCTTGGGGGTGGCACCGCCCAGGCGCTCCCCGCTCCCGCCCGCCGGCAGCACGGCCGACACCGACACTCCGCCGGGCGCGGCGGCGCGGCTGCCGGGCTNGAACGCCCGGGCCGCGACGGGGGAGCGCCCGGGGCAGCGCGGCACGGCGGTGGTGGGCACACAGCAGCACTGCC